>CAIGRR010185729.1:0-10721 GCA_903798365.1 Fraxinus sp. 1973-6204 | reverse complement strand
GTGGAACGGAATTAGGAAACCAAAAAATCGCGTACCAGAATGTACTATGAGACCGCATAGCAGAAAGTGTTACGGTCGCATAGAAGAGTTGAAATAGGCCCTGAAGTTCTCTGAAGCAATGGATGTGACCGCATTGATTTAAAGCTATGCGATCGCATAGCTTTAAAATCTTCCACCGGACAACGTTCAGTATGTTTATCATATCTTTCTCTCTCGATATCCAATTGAGGTAATTCAAGATGTATTGGAAAGATGACTCCAAGGGATACAACTTTAATTTAGGAATGATCTTCGAATTCAATCGTTTTCCACGTCCAAAATGGGTCTCAATATGGGGCTAAAAACCGATGCAAAACGTTTCAGCTTGAAAGTTGATATGTGATAATGTATTAGCTATATTTCATCCGTTTGAATCCTTTTTTCATCCAATTAACCTCTAACACTCTCGAATCTTCATCCCAAAGTTAGAAACAAGTTTATATATTTGCTCTTTAGTCCCTGAACTTTCACTTTCTTCCATTTTGGTCACTTTTCACATATTTCTTCCAAATCACACCATATCCATAGAATTGCCACCTAAATCAAAATATGAGCGTAATGAGTACATCTCGACACAAAATAAACATATGAGCGCATAAAATAAGGAGGAAAAAATATACATTTTACATTCCTATCTACGATTAACTGCCGAAGTGGCCCATATGGTATCCAACATAAGGGCCATAACTTCTTAGAATGCAGCCATGCAGGAGCTCCTCATGCAAGTTCAAAATCAAGGAGGTTTTCAGGCCCCCACCGAATCCCCAACAGTCAGCCCATTGGGGAACTGAGGCAGAATCCAATAGGAGAACTCATGTGAGCCTCCAGGGAGAAAGGAAAGTGGGAATGGATACTTCCAATTACACTACCGCTCAAGTTGGTGACGACCCTGCAGGAGAAGGTAATTTTCTACCAAGATATGAGGAACAACCTCAAAGGTCTGCATGTGTTTTTGATTGAATTGGACGGGTGCCTAGAAATAGGAATCAGTCCTATCAAACAGCTCAACAAGAAGAACGCCCATAGAGCAATGAAGCTCGGGCCCCTCCATCTAGAAATAGGTGAGAAAGGTAAAACCTGGTAGATTGGGAAAACCAGGATTGAACTACACAGCAGCCACCCTATCCGACAGCGGAATGAAACGACTTTGACGGACCTTGTCGAACTTTCGAGCTGGATGATGACTATCACAACCTCCCCTTTTCTAGCGAACTCCACAGTTTTCCTATGCCACATAACTTCGTTTCCCCGTAAAATCCTAAAGTATGAAGGAAAAGGCAACCCAGAGAAGCACCTCAACAAATACAAAACGCAGATGATTCTTCTAGGCGCCTCTCCAGCCTTGAAATGTAGATCGTTCCACTTAACACTTAGTGGGACAGCCGAAGTGTGGTACAGCATGATGACGCCACTTAGCATAAAAAGATGGCCTGATTTAAAGAAGTCCTTCTTGAACCAATATCTGTTAAGGAAGGAGGGAGAAGCGCCAATCCAGCGCTTGTAAGACATGAGGCAGGAAGAAGGAGAGAAGTTGAAAAAATACCTCACCCGTTTTACCGACGAGATTACTTACTATGAGCAAGTGATCGACAAGGAAGCCTTCTCAGCTCTGAAAGGAGGATTGAACATGAACGCGCTATTTTGGAGAGATGTCTTAAATAAAAATCCATCTACTTATAACGAACTGGTTGAGATGATTAAAGTTGAGATTGTCCAAGGGCCCACGACCCAATGGCTTCCTCGGACTCAAAAGTATATCAGTAGAGGGTCCATGTCCCAAATTGTGAGTCAACAATGGACTCAGGCCGGACATGCAGTCGCTCCCACCTAGGGACAACGTTAGCCACCGCCACGTTGAATGTCGTGCTCACGTTGGCTTATAAAAATGTTGGACCTAGCACCAATCCAGCTAGGAGCACTAGACAACCCTCAACTTCTAGAAATAGAAGAAGAGGCAAAAGGCCCAGAGACAGGCCTCAGGAAGAGATACGACCCTATTGCACTTTTCACCATTTCTATGACCATGAGACAAGTTAATGTAGGAAAACTAACAGATCAAGGAGTAACCTTCGTGACATAAGGGAGAATCGTCACTAGGACATTGTACCTAGGCGAAGCTCCCCAAGAAGAAGGAAAAGAGGCGGCACTCGCCGCAGAATGACAGGAGCAGTGACAGGGAAAGGCCCAAAAGAGATCAACATCCTAGAAGGGACGTAGCCACCTCAAATGAACACCAACCCATCCGTGAACATGACACGATCATTGGAGGACTCCATGTAGGAGGTGAATCCAGAAATGCTCAAAGAAATTACACCAGGGAAGCAAGGGCTCCGCCCATGACCAGTTACATAATAAACCAATCCCAAGGGGAAGGGCTGTAGATCCCATCACCTTCACTCAGGAGGATGTAGTAGAAGTGCACTTCCCATATTGTGATGCTTTTGTAGTCAGAGGTGTGGTGGCCCGCAATGGGCTGAAACGCATGTTGGTGGATAATGGAAGCTCGGTCAACATCATGTTCGACACAACCTTTGACAAAATGGCACTGGATCATGAACTCGCTCCCAGGACCTCTTCCCTGTACAGGTTCACTAGGGATAATATTATCCCCAGAGGCAAGATCACTTTAGCGGTGGAGATGGGAGCATCGCCACAAGTGGCATATATCTTTATGGAATTTTGGTAGTGGATCATCAGTCCGTTTACCATGGAGTGCTAGGAAGACCAGCACTAAAGGAACTGTGGGCAGTTACTTCCATACATCATCTATGCATGAAACTCCTTATCGAACGGGGAATAGCTAATGTCTGAGGCGATCAGATGGGATCCAGGGAGTGCTAACTTTATCCTTAAGGAAAGATGAGCCCCGAATAAGCATAGTGTTGGACGCAAAAATGTCAGAGGTCCCTGAAGAAGGACATCCCCCAATGCCGGATGTTATAATAGCAGAAGCCCGACCTGAAATAACCCCGAAAGAATTGGTCCCCCGAGTAATTGAATCAGAATCACAGGATGCCCCAATGGAGGAACTAGAAAGTTTCCCAGTAGACCCACATGACATAACTAGGGTCCTTCAGGTCGAAAAGGAATTGAAAGAGGAGACAAAGGAAAAACTGAAAATTTCCTTCGAAAGAACATGGATTTCTTCGAATGGAAACACGAAGATATGACTAGAATAGACCCGAAGGTCAACTGCCACCATATGCAGATCGACCCGAACTGTATTCCGCAAAGACATAAACGAGGGACATTAAACGTTGAAAGGTATGAAGCCCTGAAGGAAGAAGTAGAGAGGTTTGTTGCCAACGACTTCATTAGAGAAGGCACTTATCTGAAATGGATATCCAATATTGTACTTGTGAAGAAGCATAACAACAATGGAGAATATGCATTGATTTCTCTAACCCCAATCAGGCCTACCCGAAGGATAGCTTTTCACTTTCTCGAATAGACCAATTGGTCCACTCGACTGTGGGGCATGAATTACTCGGGCTACTATCAGATCCCCATGTTCCCAAGTGACGAAGATAGTACCTCTTTCATCACTGGCAAGGGGCTTTACTGCTACAAGGTGATGCCCTTCGACTTGAATAATGCCGGGGCTACCTACCAAAGGTTGGTAAATAAGATGTTTGCTAGTCAGCTCGGCATAACTATGGAAGTTTACATTGATGACATGCTAGTAAAAAGCCTCCGGGCTAAGGAACATATAAAATATTTGGACGAAGCTTTTCAGGTACTAAAGAAATATCGCATGAGGCTGAACCCTCTTAAGTGCGCTTTTGGTGTAGCCTCAAGTAAGTTCCTTGGCTATATAGTAAATCGAATGGGAATAGAAGCCAACCTAAAAAAGATCAGGACATTAGTTGAAATGAGATCTCCAACAAAAACCCAAAGAAGTGCAACGACTTAAAGGTAGGATAGTCGTACTCAACCACTTCATTTCAAGGGCCACTGAAAAATGCTTACCCTTCTTCAAAATCCTCAAAGGNTAGTTGAAATGAGATCTCCAACAAAAACCCAAAGAAGTGCAACGACTTAAAGGTAGGATAGTCGTACTCAACCACTTCATTTCAAGGGCCACTGAAAAATGCTTACCCTTCTTCAAAATCCTCAAAGGGGAAAAAAGATTACAATGGACCCCAGAGTGCGAAGAGGCATTTTGAGAGCTGAAAAGCTACTTGGGACAAGCACCTCTATTGAGCAAACCAAAGGAAAGAGCGCATATGTTGTTATATTTAGCGGTAGCTAAAGGCTCAGTCAGTTCGGTACTCCTGAGGGAGGAAGACACGTATTAACTGCCTATTTACTATGTAAGA
Source organism: Fraxinus sp. 1973-6204 (assembly GCA_903798365.1). Classification (NCBI taxonomy): domain Eukaryota; kingdom Viridiplantae; phylum Streptophyta; class Magnoliopsida; order Lamiales; family Oleaceae; genus Fraxinus; species Fraxinus sp. 1973-6204. The sequence continues at coordinate 6,363 of CAIGRR010185729.1, read as the reverse complement.
AGAGCCTTGCTGCCTATTGAAATGCGCTATCCGAATATGGAGAAGTTGACTCTCTCCCTAGTGACTGCGTCTTGAAAACTAGGACCCTATTTTCAAGCCTACAGCATTCATGTTTTGACAAATTTTCCACTCAAGCAGGTCCTTTAGAAGCCAGACGCCTCGGGGAGGCTACTAAAGTAGGCAGTAGAGCTTAGTAACTTTGACATAGCATACACACCTCGGACGGTAATCAAGGGTCAAGCCCTAGCTAACTTTTGTCGCAGAATTTGTCAGAACCCTTGAAATCGAAGTGAACATGGAACCAGTAGAGCCTCCCACTTGGAACCTCTTTGTGGATGGCTCCGTTGGCGAGATGGGCTCTGGGGCCGACGTCATTTTGGAAAGCCCGGAGGGGCATAAACTTAACTATGTGGTGCGACCGGGCTTCAAGGTCTCCAACAATGTGGTCGAATATGAAGTTCTCTTAGCTGGTCTTCAGTTGGCCAAAGAGCTACAGGTGAGAAACCTGATTATCAATAATGACTCGCAGTTGGTAGTGAATCAAGTGAATGGAAATTTCGTGGCCAGGGACAAACATATGGCAGTATATCTGAAATTAGTCATGGATTCCCTGTCCAGCTTCGAAATGTTCGAACTGATGCAAGTACTACGCCAAGAGAACTCCTATGCGGATGCTATGTCGAAACTGGCGAGTAGCATGGATTCAGAGCTCCTCAAAGTAGTACCCATTGAAACTTGGCAGAACCTTAAACAGTTCGACAATAGAAAGATCATGGACTTATGCGATAAGCTCGGGATTAGAAATCATTTCTCTTCACCTCACCATCCCCAAGCCAATAGCCAGTTCGAAGCTATCAACAAAACCATCAAGCTCACCCTGAAAAGGAAATTAGATGCTTCCAAAGGAGCTTGGGTCGATAAACTTCCCCAGGTCCTCTGGGTCATTAGAACTACTTGTAAAATTGTAACTGGGAAACCCCATTTTCAATGTCCTACGGTGCCGAAGCAATGAGCCCCGTGGAAGTCGGTGTTCCATCTCCACGTCCATTTCAATGAGGTGACGAATGATTGCTTGAGAAGGCTTGAGCTCGATCTCATCGAGGAAAAGAGAGACGACTCTCAAGGTAGACTCGCCTTTTACCAATGCAAGATGTTGCGATACTATAATGCCAAAGTGAAGAAAAGGGCCTTCCGTATCAGTGACCTAACACTCCGAAAGGTTTTCCCATCATTCAAGGATTCGGGCACAAGGACTCTAGGGCCAAATTGGAAAGGTACATATCGAGTTGTCGAAGAAGTGAGACCTGGCACCTACAAAATTAAAGATTTAGAGGGAAAGATGATGCATCACCCATAGAACATCGAACACCTGAGGAAGTACTATCAATAAGAGACTTTTTAGCTATGTAAATATTGTAGATCAAATGAATGAACTGGTTTCTATTTTCATTCCGTCTTAATATGAGGTCACCTCTACAAAGGAGATCTACTTAGTCAAAGGTGGCGCGGGTGCCATCTCTGATAAGGCTATCCACACATTTAATAGCCTTGCTGAGGTGCTAGCCTCCATAAGGTCACCTCTACCAAGAAGATCTGCTTAGTCAGAGGTGGTGCATGTGCCATCTCTGATAAGGCTATCCACATATTTAACAGCCTTACCGAGGTGCTAGCCTCTATGAGGTCATCTCTACCAAGGAGATCTGCTTAGTCAGAGGTGGTAAGGGTTCCATCTCTGATAAGACATAGAATATCTACACATTTAACAGCTTTGCAGGGGTGCAAACCCCCATTAGGTTGCCTCTACCGTGAAAATCCGCCCAGTCAGGAATGGTACGGATGCCATCTCTGTTAAGGTAGGACATGTCCACACGTTACACGTCCTTACGTCGATGCGATTATACTTGTCATTCATCATTGGCTTCTTCCATTTTCTTAAGTGGTTAAGTTTTGCCAATGCGATTATACTTGACATTTATTCATTGGCTTCTTCCATTTTCTTAAGTGGTTAAGTTTAGCCGATGCGATTATACTTGTCATTCATTAGCTTCTTCCATTTTCTTAGGTGGTTAAGTTTAACCGATGCGATTATACATGTCATTCATTGGCTTCTTCCATTTTCTTAAGTGGTTAAGTTTAGCCGATGCGATTATACTTGTCATTCATCATTGGCTTATTCCATTTTCTTGAGAGGTTAGATTTAGTCGATGCGATTATACTTGTCATACGATTGCACTAGAACGAAGCAACAACACTTAAAAAAGGCCTAATCTACATTTACAATTGCCATATCCATGCCCCTGCCCCTACTTCTTCCTGAGGGGCCTCCTCCTCCTCCGCCTCCTCTTCCATCACTGGTCGGCCCCTAGTCTAGTCGTCGAACTCCTTCTCTAAAAAGGCGATGTCAAGCTCTGGATGCCTCTCCCGCAGACAAGACATGATCTCCTGGGCACTCCATAAAGCCCAATAGTTGGCAAAGTCATCGTACTTTTTGGTCTTGTCGAAGTTAGCCTTGTGGTCTTCGACTGCTGCATCTCCAACTGTCTTTACTTCGACCTTAAGAGATTCTATCTCTTCTACTTGGGTCTCGGAGAGAGTCCTTAGTTCGACTTTCTATTTGTTGTCCTCAATCATAGCCTCAGAGGTAATCCTTTGGTGGTCATTGGCCTGGTCGACTCTTTTTGTCAGAGCCACCACTTGGGAAGCTAATTTGTGTAGCTCGTTCTTGAGCTGATTTACTAGTATTTCGACCGAATCCAGTTTAGAGGTAGCCATGACCCACTTCTCCTCAGCCTCATCGGCCTCTTTCTTGGCCTTCGCCAGCTCGGCTTCCCAGTTCGACGAAGCCTCTTTCCTCTTTTCCAATTCTTCATTTTTCTTGCGGAGGCCTTGAACCAGGTCCTCTACCACAATTGCCATACTTAATGCCTGGTCTTGTTGTGGACTCGGTCGGTAGCAGCGATTTTCGAAGGCAGCATTTCCAATACTGCATCGGAGAGATCATCGTCCTTACTCCCCAGGAAGTCAGTTACCTTTCTTCGAGCTGGGGAGTTTATGGGCCTCTTTGGCCTCTTTATGGCAGGCCCCTCACCTATATACGCATTTATAGGTACTATGGCCTTTGGGATTGCCGAAGGGGTCACGATGGTCACCCCGGAAGTCTAAAGAGGCAAAGGCAGAACCCCTTTTTCTCTTCACGAGGGAGGCTCCTTCCTCCATCTAATCCTCCTCAGCCAGTTGCTAAGCCTTACTGATGGAAAGTAGCCTTTCAGACTTTTTTTTGTAAGCAGTCGAGCTCGTTTTTAGTATTTTTGCCTCCGCAATACTCCGACGGATAGATGCAAAGTCTGGCCTCAAGGGCTTTTTCTTATTAAAATCACTTACAAAAAGGAATATTGCTTAAGTACTGAAAGAAGAAAAATGTCCAAGGAAGAGCCAAACTGATAAATTCACCTTGACTCACCATTAGACCGTGCAGTGTGAAGGAAGTGTTCTTGTCGATCAGCTCGTTATAGCTCCACTTTTCCTCGAATATCTCACACCTCGGAAGAGAGCCTACAAGTGATAAAAATATTCAAACCATAAGAAAAAAATTACTTAAGGAGAATCGACTCGGGAAAGGAACTTACTATAGGTGGAGAAAGAGGTCGGAACCGTAAGAGGCACCTGAGGTCGTTTTCCATGGTGTCCCACCTTCCGGCTGTCCAGAACCATGTACTCATCCATCCTTTAACCGATGTGGGCAGCTCTACAACGAATGGGAAGTGGGACCCCCACGGAACCAAGTAATACCAACCCTTACTCTCCTCACCCCCACCACACACTTTGGTAAGAAGATGGAATGGAACACACTTAAGGGCATGTCCACCCCAATACTGACCCGAAGCCATAGCATCTAAGTTCCCACCATATGAGACTACGCGTTCAGGTTGAGCTGGGTCCGGGCCAGCCCATAGAATCGAAGCACAACCTAAAGAATGGGTGGAAAGGAAGCCTAAGTCCGACCTTGAATAGGTTTTCACCCATCGCTACACACCCCGACCTCAGATAGCAGTCTCTCTCATCTAGGTTGGGTAAAATCAACTTAATACTGTTCGATATCTTAAAAACTCTCCTACACTTCTGTAAGGTCTCCAAAGTGGCTTTGGAAGGGTATTTTGAGGCCCCCCATTAAATTGAAGTACCTACAGGGAAGGCAAGGAAATGTTCCCCTAGGCCCTAATGGCCCTGCCTAGCTCATTTGAAGTCACTATTATTGGTTCTCTCACGACAGAACCCTCATCACCCTACCTCTCCTTACTCATTGCGACACCAAAAGCTCAACAGCCATTTCTAAGATTCATAAGTTTGTTCCAAAGAAAATGAGAAGAAACTGGAAATACAATGTTACCTGAGTTCGAAAATAGGTTTCACTTGTCGGAATCCCCCAAAATGCTCGTCGGAGCTCTGGTTAGTCATCGGAGAAAAAGAATGAACTTGCAAAAGCTTGAGAGTGTTTTTGAGATTTTCACAAAGGTAAAAAGTCACAAATGAAAAGAATAGGCCTTATATAAGCGTTCGAGGTTTTGCCGCAGCCGTTGGATCATCTCCAGTTGCATTTAATCCATTCAAAGAAAAGCTTAGGATAGCCTTTAAAATTAAGGCCACCAAGATCAATGGCCCTGATGAGACGGTGAGCCTCACGCATGGCCTGAACGTGTCGTCTTGAAGACAGGAGGCCATCACCATAACTGCCATTCATGGTAAAGGAGATGTGTCTCGAAAGCATGCAAACGCCCCCTATGATTACCTTGGGAAAATGCGAGAGCTTTCAAATCATTGGCACAAAGTCCAAGGTCATCTCTTCAGAATCCATCACCTCGTCTCATCTAATTCTAAGCACCTCATCCAATTCTAAGTGCTGCAACAGTTCGGCAGGATCAGAGCCTAGTGTTGTAATGACTTTTCTCAGAGTTGCCAACTCCTATTGCTTCGGCAAGATCAGAGCCCAACGTTGCGATAGCTCCACACAAAGTTGCCAACTCTTATCGCTTCGGTCGGATCGAAACCTAGTGTTGTGACAACTTTTCTCAGAATTGCCAACTACTATCACTTCGGCCGGATCAAAGCTCAGTGTTGCGATGACTTTTCTCAGAGTTGCCAACTCTTATCGCTTCGACTACAATACTCATATCACTTCGATCAGATCATAATCCCAACGACGTGACCCCAAAATTACCAGCCCGCATCGCTTCTTCCATTTTAGAGGAAAACTTGTAAACACTCGATTCCTTCCCCGCTTCGACCATTGTGTAAGCTCGTTTCGCAGCGTCATCTAGCAAAGTTATAAATGTGTCACCTCCAACCTTAGACATTCATTCCCATGCGCTTCTATTCAACGATCAAACTGAAGTCCTTGTACTATATAAATATCCATACATGGACTTGCGGGACTATTGTTACGAGTCTACGCAAACCCGACACTTCATCTACCACGTTACGCCACGTGACATACAAGGTGATTACACATGGGATGAACTGATTCCGCATGGGACGAATTGATTCCGTATGGGACGAACAGATCACGCATAAGACGAACTGGAGTACCGTCCGACGAAAGAATCGAACTCATCCGCGAGTCGCAACGGATGCAAAGGCCCGCACTCTATATCCAGATATTTGCTCGGACCTGCCATACCTCATCTTCGCAAAGATCTTTTGTATAAGAATCATTACAAAGTCAAATCCATGACTGATTGATGGGACATATGGAAGGATGTAAATGGTCAACTCAGCTGCCCTTGTCAGAGCCTTCAATACACGCCAACCTATGGAGTGATAGATTGATACCTAGGATGGGACGGCTTAGAACGATCTGACGCCACGTGGCCCCTCATCTAACAGTTCTCCTCTTTCCATCCTTAGTATAAATACCTCTACATTGTGCCTGAAGTAGGGGCTGGACTTTCATTTCTCATAATATTGGTAACAAAAATGTTAAAAAAAACTTTCCTTTTTTAGAGAAAAATTCATACGCCCTCATCGACCATGATCTGGCGATTACTCAACCGCCGATGATTCTTCTCCAATCGATCGAAAAACTGACTTGACCGTCGGGAGTGCTCACGGCCACTTCCACCCTCACCGGAAAAGGCCATGAGTGACTAACGACGTGTTATTATGCGCAGGGAGGAGCTGACTTGAAGACTTATTCTGTTGGCCACGTGTCGAAGCCATTTTCGAGGTCAACATGATTTATAAGTTCAACAGTGATTCATTTTATGTGGATTTCTTAATTTAAGAGGACAAGACATTATTGTTATTTAATGGGTTTATTAAAGATTTTTAGTCAACTTTGAGAGATTTTTGTGACAAGGAAATAAAGTA
>CAIGRR010185613.1:0-21067 GCA_903798365.1 Fraxinus sp. 1973-6204 | reverse complement strand
CCTATCTTGATTCCTCTCACGAATAAGTAGATCCTAAGCCTGACTCCCTGATCTAACTATAAGATGTTTTATCTTATCCTTTAACAATAAAACATCATGGACCTTATCGACAGTTAGAGTATCATGACAGCAGAGAATAATATCTTTAAAAGTCGAATACGAAGGCAACAATGAACACAAAAACATTTACTTAACTTCTAATGTTTCTAAATCAGCCACAATTTATTTAAACGTAGATAAGTGATCGTCTATTGACGTAATTTTAGACATCCGGTGAGAATACAAATGTTGCTTCAAGTATAACTTATTGGTCAAACTCTTTGTCATAAAAAATCGTTCCTTTAGAACATCCTAAAGTATGTGATCTTATAGATGGAGATGGATTTGTGACAAGGCTTTCCGATCCCTATGCTATTTTTCATCCTGCATCTAGGTTGAAGGTAATTTATCAAAGCGTAATAATGCATTATCCAAATATGATATCATATTTCATCGTTGCTATGCAGAATATCATCTTTGCTCTGATACGAGTTTGTTATGAAATAAGCAAACGATAAAAAAAATAATGAAATAAATCAAAGAAGACAAAACACCAAGATTTTACATGGAAACCTAAAATGGGAAAAAACCATAGACAGATGAAGAATATTTCACTATAATCAATAATGAATGTTATTTATATAAGATCTTAGTGCTCTCAATCAAGATCTAAAACTCTCTCAATGCTACATCAATGTTATGTTATGTTTACAAGTCGTGGTTGTTGTATATAAACCCTAAATATAGAGTTATAGAAGGATTGGAAAGATGAAAAAAGTTAAATGCGAAACGGGCCTGGACCGGAAGATGCCGCCACTTGAGCACCAAGCAGGAAACGACTCCGTCTCTTCTCGAATGGTAGGCTGGCACCAAGAGAGTGCCAGTTCCCAACTTTACGTGCTCGAACGGGAGATGGGTGCTCAGCTAATGGGAATGCGTTGAGATTTCTCCTTGATCCATAATTTGACCTCTTTAAGATCTCTTCAACCAAAACTTTAATATCCAATAGAATTTAGGCCACACTTTAACAAGTCTTAATGTCTATATCACGTTAGTTAGACATGACTATATATGCAGGGACCATGTTTGAATGTAAATCAAAGTTAGATGATCGGATTGCTCAAAATTAAAGATGATTACTCGATTGTATGATAATTGAAATTTTAGTGTTCAATTTTGCATTTGACCTCTTTTCATTGAAAGATTTACATAATTAGTCTACACCATTTAGCGCATATAGTAAATATATCCTCAACCTTTGAAATTGTACTTTCAGTCCTTACCTTTGGTTTCATCCGTATAGTTTGTCATTTTATGTGATTCCATCTTGTTACCTTCCTTTTATTTGCCCACATGAACAACTTTCTTAATTAACCATATATTAAATCTAGGAAAAATTGCAATAGCGGTCTTTAAAATTTTCGATTTTTGTAGATTTACCCTAACCTTCAATATGTACTAGTGAATGTTTATAACCTTTCAAAAATATGCACATGGAGTCCAATTGGATGGAAACCATCTATTTGACTGTTAGTTGACAAAAAAAAAGTCAAAATTTGATCAATTTTGACCAAATTAAGGACAAAAACGATACTTTGCGTTTTCCTCACATTAAATAAGTTAAAACAAATTAAAAAATAAATGAAAATAGAGGCATCATCATCTTCCATACTCCACTCCCACCCCCATCAAATCAAAGTCATCGACGAGGGTCGACAACTGGCCACCACACCATCCCAAACAAATAATTGGACAAAAAATCATATATAGTCAAAATCAGCCCTTATAACCATGGGAGTAGTACGGTCCAACAACAAAATCTCACGACTCCGATGAGTCCTCAGTTTCATCTCCTTCAATTCACGGGTTTGGGAATGATTTTCCACAAAATTGGCAACACACAAAACATCGGCAACATCATACGACCATTGATGTGTACTTAGTTTCTCTAATTGATGCCCTCAATCAACCCAATTTAGACTACAAATTCTACCCTAAATCACACGCGAATGGTGGAAATTCCGGGTCTTCCAATTGACAAATCTAAAATTCTTTTTCCACCAAGTTGGCAACCCACAATCCCTTATCAACACTAAATGATTATGGGTATACCTTCAATTGATCCAATTGTGTCACAAATTGCTCAATTTTGGCTTCAAATTTTACCTAATTCCAAGTACAAAATGAGATTCCAATTTCTGTTCAGACCCACACCACAAGACAACCTCTAATTGTTTGCGTGGGATATGAAAGTGAGTTTGATTTGATTTCTGGTTTTGATGTTGGAGGAGTGAGTTTTGATGAACAAGATTCCAATTTTTTTAGTTTCTGATGGCTGGTGATTGATGAACAGAAGAGCGAGATTGATTTGATTTCTGGTTTTGATGTTGTAGGACAGTGTGGTGGTCGATGTCGATGGCCAGCCACCGTCGATGTTTTGATTTGGTGGGGGTGGGGTGGGGTGGGGTGGGATGGGGTGTAGAAGATGATGATATCCTCGTTTTTCTTTTATTTTTTGTCTTTTAATTTAATTGTTAAAACTTATTTAATGTGAGGAAAGTGCAAAGTGCTATTTGTTCCTTTTAATTTGGTCAATTTTGACTTTTTTGATCAACTAACGGACAAATAGATGATTTTCATCCAGTTGGATTCCACTTGCATATTTATGAAATGTTAGGGACATTCGCTGACACAAATTAAATGTTAGTGTTAAGTCTGCAAAAATTGAAAGGTTAGGGACCGCTGTTGCAATTCTCCTTGAATCCATGGAGCATTAAATTTCTTGTTTTAATGTGCATAAATCTATCGTTCCACTAAATTAAGTCAAGTCCCTATTTGTTTTGCTAAGAAATAGATTTTCAAATTTTTTTGATAACAATTAATGAAATGTATAAGTGAAAAGTTATGAATCTCATAAACAGTATGATTGAAAATAAATTTAGAGAAAAAAAATAAATTTTAAAAAATCGGGACCGAATAGGGTTAAATCACAATTTCTATCACTAAAACAACTAAGTTAATTATATTTAGTCTCGTTTTAGATGGATGTATAAATCTGAACATCTCAACCACCGATATTAATCTAGGCAAAAAGAAAAAGTCAATATGAGATCATGTTAGAACTATGCTTATAAAGATGTGTTCAGCTACGCATAATTTTCACTTTAAGTGTCTATTTATAGGAATTTCATAATTTGAAACATGTATTTAAACTTCGAAATTCCTAGTTACGGAAAGATTCAAGGTTAGAAACTCTTATGTATAAAAATCCTTCAAATAAGAAAATGTCATTTAGGAAAGTACCCTAATTAAGAGACTTCTAATTATGGAAATATCTAATTTAGAAATCTTTATTTTGGGAACCTATATTTACGGGAATTATGTGTTATGGAGCATTTTTATTTATGAAACAATGTGCTTAACTTAGTTATATATATTTTTAAAATTAGAAAGTTAAGTCAATATAAGTTTATTTTTTTAAAATAGTTGAAAGACGCTCGCAATCGGTTAGAGTTTAAACCCGGAAACATGATATATTCTTGAGGTTGAATATGACATATGTGGGGAACCTGAATCACATCCTGTTGGAGCTAGTGAAGGATTATGAGTATACGATTTATTATCACTGGGTAAAGCCAACAAGTAGGTGATGCCTTAAGCAAGAAGATAGTTGGAAAGTTGGCATCAATGACCTCAATACGAGAATAGTTGGTGAGAGATTTTTAAAACTAAGGTTGGGATTTATAAACTATCGACTCGAGTTTTTACAAGGATAGCGACCTTGACACGATGACAAGATAAAGATCACATAGTAAGGAAAACTAAGGTAGAAATTGATGATAGGACTTGGGAAATGAGCTTATATGTTTGGAATATACATGAATTCTATGTAATTTTGGGTATGGATTAGCTTTTTAAGAATCATGCTACGCTTTAAAAGAGAAGTAGTTTTCAGGTAGTCTAAAGGATAGAACTTCGCCTTTTAGTGACCATGAAAAAACCCATTCTTCTAGTTGTTTCTGTGAAAGCCCGAATGCTCTTAAAGTAAGAGGGATATATGTGAGTGCTGGCAAAAGGAGATAAAGCACTGACAATGGGAGATGTCAAAGTAGTGTGGAAGTTACAAAAAGCTATTTTTGTTCGAGGACTTGCCTAGGATGCCTCTAAAATGGAAAGTGAAGTTCACAATTGATTTGATTCTCAATGCCGTACCTATTTTTAAGAATCCTTATAGAATAGGGCTAAGGAATTACATGAATTGAAATCACAAATAGAAGAATTGTTTGAAAAGAGACTCATTCGACTAGTGTATCATTACAGGGAGCACCAATGTTATTTGTCAAAAAGAAAGATGGGTTAATGAGGATGTGCATTGACTATCGTGAAATGAATAGAATCACTATTAAGAATAATTATGCACTTTCTAGGACTAAGGACTTGTTCGATCAAGGTATGGTCACGAGTTCTTAGTTATGCCACTTGGACTGACTAATTCTCCCGAAGTACTCATGGACTTGATAAATCACATATTCTATGAATACCTAGATCAATTTGTCATTGTATCCATGAATGATATTTTGATTTATTCAAATATTGAAGAAAGGCACGAAGAAAATTTGAAGAATTGAAAAAGTTAGTTAATGCACCTAAAGGATCAAAAGGTTTAGTAATATACAGTGTTGCATCCAAGCAAGGCATTTGTTGTTTATTAATGCAACAAGGCCAGGTAGTCACCTATGCATCTACACAGTTGAAACCTTATGAATAAGATTATCCCAAATAAGACCTAGAACTTGTAACAGTAGTACACGCCTTGAAAATTTGTAGACACTACTTGTACTGGGGTTAATGTGACATTTATACGATCATAAGAGCCTCAATTATATTTTTTTTACTTAGATTTTTACTCAGAAGGACTGAACATGAGGGAGAGAAGATAGCTTAAAATAGTAAAGGATTACGATAGTGAAATCTACTACCAAGCAAGGCAAATGTAGTGACAAGCACTTAAGTAGGAAAACCACGGAAAAAGAATCAATGTTAATAGCTCAGAAACTTCTATGGAATGAATTCAAAAGATTAAGTCTCGTAGTATCCACAACCTCATGAGACACTATCACTCGAATGGCAGGACTTTCGGTTCGACTGACACACCATGACCGGATTAAGAATCATCAGAAAATCTATGCAGATAGAAAGCAAAAGAAACAATAATTGATTATCAGAGTATTTTGAAAGTCAGGCCAATGAAACTTGTCTTACAATTTAGCAAGAAAGAGAAACTTCGGTTGAGGTACATTGTACCTTTCGAAATACTCAAACAGATTGGAAATGTAGCTTATCAATTGGCTTTTCCACTAGAACTTTCTACAACACACGATGTTTTCCTTATAGGTGATCAAGAAGTATGTTCAATATTTAAATCACTTGGTGAAACATCAACCCTTGAAAATTTAGCGAAATTTAAGCTACGAGGAAACTTACCTTAAGTTATAGCTCAGAAAGTACAAAATCTTTGCGACAAAGAAATATCATTGGTCAAAGTGTTATGGCCACACCATTCAGTCGAATGGGCAAGTTGGAAATGTCAGGATGAAATACGATCTAAGTATCCCCAACTATTTGACAATGACTAAGGTCATTTTCGAGGATGAAAATTAATTTTAAAAGGGGCAGATTATAACATCCCAAAAAGTCCTAATAGTCGTTAATCTTGAATTTGGGATCTTAGTGTAAGCTGTTAAAAGTTAGGGGACCAAATTGATGACTTTCCATAGTTGAAGGACCTAATGTGCACTTTTTTATTTCAAGTTCTGGTAAAGAAATGATCATGTAATTGTCATGTTTAGTCCAGGAAAAGATTATGAGATTGTCGTATTTAAATTATGGAAAGTAACTTAATTTCTACTTTAATTAAATGTGATTGCATGATTTGTGGTAGTTGACTTGCCTTCCAATTATAACGCTATACTAGGGAGACCAATATTACACGAATTGTAGGCCACCACTTAAATATATCATTTTTACGTAAAGTTTTTCACTCCAGACGGAGTTGGTATAGTGCATGGAAATCAAGCTGAGGCTAAAGCTTGCAACGTTGATTTACCTAGTTCTTATGTCCAAATGTTGAGGAACCAACAAAATGATCGAGTAAGCGAGGCTAGATTAAAGAGACCTATCGTAGCCGACCTCACTCAAATCGGTATTACTGAGAAACATCGTAGAAATATAACGGACGACCATCTTTTGTTTGACGATAAAGAGGCAAACCCACATCCTTATCCTGGAATTCTAGTGGAATTCCCAAAGTTTTAGTAGATATAGGGAGTTCTCTCAACATACTATATACTGACACAGTGGAACGGATGGGTATTCCATTAAATTTTCTACAGCCATACTCAAATGTGGTTTTAGGACTTAATGGAGCCCTTACCCAAGCAAAAAGGTCGATTAAGCTATCTGTTGGAATTGATGAAGTTCCATGCCGAACTAAGCTCAACGTTGAGTTCATGGTACTCGATTCCAATCCACCTTACGAATCCATCATGGGACAACCTTTGTTGTTTAATCTTAGGGCTATTGTGTCTATGTGCCATTATACATTAAAATTTCCCACCCCTTGTTGTATGTCAAGTTAAAGGAGATAAGGACATCACTGAGAAATGTTGAATGAAGATCTTCCTAGTAAAGAAGGATGCATATATTTTCCCAAGAGTTCATATGGCATATCTGATAGAATCCAACCTTGGTTCATTAGACCCACATCTAAGGTTCAAAAGGGAAGAACCTATGAAAGAACTAGACAGAGTGGTGTTCGGACCAGATGATCTACCGAAGGAGCTCAGAATAGGCCACGAACTTTCGCCATCCATCTGATGTTAGATAAGAAATTTTCTCCAACAAAATCCTATTTACTATGTTAGTAAGGCACTCCATGCAGCCGAGCTCTATTATTCTCCTTCAGAGAAATTGGTCTATGTCATTGTTATGGTTGCAAGGAAGTTGAGACCATACTTTTTGGAGCACCCTATTGAGATTTTAAATAACTATCCATTAAGGCAAACCTTATAGAAGCCTGATACTTCTAGATGAATGGTGAAATGGGAAGTGGAGCTTGGACAATTCGAAATAAGATACAAACATCGGACTTTTATAAAAGGTCAAGCACTTGCTGATTTTGTTGCGGAGTTCAGTTCGTAACCACTAGAATTACTCTCTCATGACATTCCATGGAAACTCTTTGTAGATGGGTCCTCAATCGAAATTCGGTCAGGGGCTAGAGTAGTTTTGGTAGGTCTAAATCACTAGTTATTCTGTGAAACCTTACCGTTTGACTTCAAGACTTTCAACAATGAGGCTGAATACGAAGTGCTAATAGTTGGGGTGAGGATGGCAAAAAGAGATGAGAATTTCTCATTTGGTAGCCCACAATGACTCGCAATTGGTGGTCAATCAAATCAATGAGGCCTGTCAAACTAAGGAAGAAAGAATAAATAGCGTTCTTCAAATTGTTATGCAGGGATTTGAGAATTTTCAAACTATTGTGGTAAAACAAATTCCTCGAACTCAGAACGATCATGTTGACACTTTAGCTTGGCTAGCCACAAGTGAAGGAATAGAAGAGTTTGATATCATTCCAAGGAAGGATTACTTATCCTACTATTGAAAGAGTATAAGTTGTCTCCATGATGATTGTTCACAAGTCCACATGGATGGACGAAATTGGTTCCTATCTAAGAACAAGGGGTACATCCTGAAGATCCCATTGAAGCAAGAAGACTTTGGATGAGGTAAGTAAGGTACACATTAATTGATAATGTACTCTACAAATGGGGATATTCGATATCTTTGTTAAAATGTCTGAATGAAGAAGAGGCACTTTATGCTTTACATGGAATATGTGGAAGTCATTATGGAGGACAATCGTTGGTTCATAAAATCACACGTCAAGGATATTTCTGGCCCGCTATGAAACGGGATGCCTTAGAATTTGTGAGAAGATGTGATAAATGTCAACGCTTCGCTCCTAACATCAAGCTTTCGCCAAAAGAGCTGAACTTTATAGTGGCTCCTTGGCCGTTCTCCAAATGGGAGGGTTGATTTAATTGGTCCCATGCCCTCCTGAAATGGTGGAATGAAGTTTACGATTGTTGCAGTTGATTACTTTACTAAATGGGCTGAGGCTGAACCACTTGCTAAGATCACTGACTAAAAGATCACTGATTTCATATGAAAGTCCATTGTGTGTAGGTTTGGAATACCTCATTCCTTCGTAACAGACAACGGAAAGCAATTTGACAATACTTGCTTCATAAACTTTTGCGAAGGATTTGGCATTCGGAAGCATTTCTCCACTCCAAACCATCCTCGGCTAATGGTCAAGTTGAAATAATCAATAAGATCATCAAGCATACACTAAAGGCAAAACTCGATGCTATTAAGGGCAGATGGACTGAGGAACTCCCCAGCATACTATGGTCTTATCATACTACGCTTAGGAATAGCATTGGAGAAACCCCTTTCTCCCTGGCTTTTGGGGTCGAAGTTGTGATCCCATTTGAGGTAAGGATTCATTCTATTCGAAAGACAATGTACAACGAGGATGAGGATAAGAAAGTTTTGGTAGAGAATCGGACCTAATAGAGGAAAGGATGAATGAAGTTGAAATCAGAAATGTTGTATACAAACAATGCAATGCAAAGTACTACAATCAGAAGGTCAGGAAACAGGTATTTGAGGTTGGTACTCTGGTGCTAAGGAAAAAGTTTCCTTGCCACTAGAGAATCTAGCTCTAGATCTTTAGGGCCTAATTGGTCCCTCTAAAGTAATTAGAATACTGCTCAAGGGAGCTTATGAGCTGGAAGATATGGATAGCATACTTCTGCTACACCCTTGGAATGCAGAACACCTCAAGGAGTATTATCAGTAGAAAGTGAATATACTTTGTACTGTAAACCCTTGGAATGCAGAACACCTCAAGGAGTATTATGAGTAGGAAGTGAATATACTTTGTACTGTAAATCAAGAATAAAAAACGTGTATCTTATCTGAAAAAATAGGGAAAGTATTGTTTCTCAGCTAGCTGAGCTAAAGTTGCATGTGTTGCAACATGTAGACAAATTTCCTCTTAAGGAAATTATAAAGCTTCGCTCGTTAGCAACCTGAGCTAAGGTTGTATGTGCTGCAACACTTAGATAAATTTATATTATAAGAATAAACAATATTTTGTGCAAAATAAAGGATAAACTAACATTCATTCATAAACAAACTAAGAACTTGACATCATTCATTTAGCAATATCTTAAAAAAAAAGAAGTAAATCCCAAGGAAGAGATGGGTCTTGTGGAGCTTGAATATCATCTTCAAGGTCTTCATCAATAGGGAAAATACGAACTCCGGTTGCCTCAGACAATCTTTGGAACTCTTCTATTGCTCCTCCAAGGATTCTACCAAGAAGGTTGTATCAAAGTCTAGCCTTTCTCTGCTAATATACTTCACAAGCTTTCCTAAGGCCACGACATAGGCGTTATAAGGAAGTACATCAAACTCAGGAGAGGCCCTCCAAATCTTTATTGCCTTAGAAGCTTTAGCTTCAGCTTCTTTAGCACTCTTGGTGGCCTTTTCAACCCTTATCATAGCTTCATTAGCCGGAGCTCGCTCCTCATCAGCTCGTATTTTCTCCTCTTCAGCCCTCTTTTTCTCAGTGGCTGCCCATTGGGTAGCCTTTTCCTACCAAATTCGTAGCTCATTATTATCTATATATTTCAATTCAGAGGCTGATTTGGCTTCCAACTCGACTCCTATCTGGTTGAGGCAATCTTCATAGTCCTTTACCTTTCTGCGAACCTTGCCCGCTCAGCCTCCATATTCTCAAATAAGCTTAAGGCTTGGTTCTTTACCTCGACTATTTTGTCTAGCTCGGCGTTGACCTAAGTAAAGGAAAGGAGTATGAGTAATAAAATGAAAGAAGAAATTTCAAAGTATCTGAGCTCGAACGAACCACCTTATCTGCCACAAGCATCTCAGCCAAAAATTATTTTTCCCTCTCATTTCAGCTTCTAGTGAGAAGATTGATAGACTCTTTAAGAGGAGAGAGAAGTGTTGCCATAGATTCCCTTGATGGGGATAAAGCTCGAAGAAAGTCTAGAAAGATTTTAGGTCAGTGGTCTATTAAATTTTTGAAGTTTAGCCTCTGCAAGTTTGGGTACCATTCTTGCTACCTTAGTAATTGGTTCATGCTATTTTGGGGACGGAAGGTGGAGTTAAGGTCGAAGACCTCTCACGAGCTCAAGTCATGGGAGTCGACTTAGCTAGTGTTTCATCAGAACGGCGTTACTTTAGGGGTGAGCCTCCTGCTCAATCTCAGCCTTCTTAGCCTATAAAACCTCATGAGGTCGGCTGATAACTTCGACATGACCCACCATCTTCTTGCCTTTAGCAACAGTTGTTGCTACTTTTGCGGATTTGTATCCCGGCATCTCTTGATTTGATCTAAAGCAAAGGAAACAGTGGATAAATGTTAAGTCTGTGTTTAGGGCAAATACTAATTGAAATACTAATTAAATTACTTACTGGAAGAGGTCAAGACAGAGGTAGAAGCCCTGGTCGAAGTTGAGGTAGGAGGAAGAGACCAAAACAGTCCCACTCGGAAGAGGTTGGAATCTGATATCATGAATTTGCAGGATATCTGCTTCTTTGGAAAAGCTATGATAACGTTAGCTCGCTCTTGGACCATCGTGGTCAAAGTCAACTTCTTATATTCTGCAGAAAGGACCAAATAAGTTAAGAATATGCTTGTAAAACAAAGTACAGAAAGATACAAAGGTTATATTCATTTATATAAAAGGTGATAGAAAGTAGGAACTATGTCCTCTCTACTCACCTCTGTAGGGTAGAACTATCACTCTCCCAAAACATAAAAGATTTCCTCCTTCCACTTCTTTATGGAGGAGGAAGTGTCTAAAACTAAAGGGCAACCTGTCCTAGGCCTGACACTGGCATACCATCAGCTAGTGTTCTTCTTGTCCTTCTTAAAGGTTAAAAAAGGGAGTTGAATTGTGCCACGTTTAGTTCGGGGTGAACTAACTTGCTCGACACAATTAAGGTGGCTGTTAACGTTCTCCAACCGTTGAACACAACTGGGTAGGGGCTATTTCCCAAGAAGAAAGAAATCTGCGAATTACCCAAGGAAAATGAAGTCTAAGCTCGACATTTAAGATGGTAGAATTTAAAGCCACGCATCCTACTGCAAGAGTGAAAGCTCGTTCAGATGAGGTGGAAATCACTAATTCTTCTCAGCTGAGGATACTATATTTTGCTCTTATGCTCGATAGCATATCCCCCGTTGCTACTAACCTATATAAATCTACCCCCAATCCTGTGAACTTTCCTCACCTCCCTCATGAGACCCGACCTTTTCGTTCTCAGTGTTTTGTTTCATATTCCTAGAATGACCTAAATCTTTTGGATAAATTATGGAGATGGGGACAAGAGTTAATATCTCTTGACAGTCTGAACTCGTAGAAGACGTAGACATGGATGATATTGTATCTTCCTATTGGAAAATGTATTTTCTGTTAAAGGAAATACCTAAGAATGGGCGACCTCACTCAGAAAGTAAATGGAAACTCAATGGAAGTGTGAAAAAAAATTTACTTTTGTGAGAGAAAAAAATTTGGAAGGAAAAGTGTGAAAATGGAATGAAAAACCATATTTAAAGAAGAAGGAGGTGAAAAAGCAGAATCTGGATCATTAGATGAAAAAATGGAGGGAAAGTGAATGGTTAGATTTAAAATTCCACAAACGACGTCGCTTTGGTGGAAATTTCCAAAAGAAGTTACTGCAGATGTGTGACAGCTCACCGAATTAGACTGTGACACCTGTCCATACCATTTATTGCTGTATATAAAAAAACGAGCCAATTTAGATCAAGGTCAGTTCGTTACTAAAGTAAGAACCAACATGGGGTTAATTGTTAACATCCAACCTGACAATTTGATTAAGTTAGGTTATTATATGCATTTAGATCATGATCCATTAAGGTCGGACATGTAAGGTCAGCTCGGACGAACGACTATCGAGTTTTGAGGGGACATAATGATTACAGAATCTTTATACATTGGCGTAATCTTCAATTAATGAATAACATTCAGAAAGGATTACGTTAGTGCCCACCAAACCCACCAATTGTATGTTGTAGCTTTATTCTCTAAACAATCCATTACTTAAAGGGGGTCCATTTAAGGCCGGCCTTATAATTGCCTAATGAAACCAACCTCAGTAGCCAATGAGGATATGCCATTAGCGTACTTTTTCAGCTCAGTACTGTTTGTTGATTTGACAAACAACCAATCAGGGTTAAAAGTCATTGGCATAGAGTCCCAGCTCAGTACTATTGAGTGACAAGACAGGAATGTGAAAGATACTGGATCTTCTTTGTCTATAAAAAGGAGTATGGTATCTTTAGAAAGAAAGGAGGAGGACACCCTCACATTTCAAATATCTCATTTGATGAAAGCTCTTGTAATTTATAAGTGATCATCAATAAAAATCATTATTTACTTTTCAAAGTTAACTTGAATTGATTTAAACACTTTTTAACGTCAACAGATTACATCCTTAATGTTTTGTTCATAACAAACAAGATTAATATTGTTTCTAACAATAGATTTTAAGTAATGATAGTTCAATATTAAAATCAGTCAAGTATTGCCAAAATCAACATATAAATCGGACTCGAAATGAAGATCAAAATGGAAGTTAAGCATTCAAGTCAAATCATTTGAGACGATAGTTTAAAAGACAAACGTCAAGAAAAAAGCAAGATCAAGAGCATAAGAGACGTCATCAAAGAAAGATCAAGACGAGAAGTTTAAGAGGCAAACTTCGAAGTAAGATAAAAAATTAGACTTCTTAGTTCAAATATAAATGTATTAATACTTTGATATTTAGTAATAAATGATAAAAACTCAAAAATTGCTTTATGCATGAAAAGATTATTTTACAAAATCACTTGCATAAAAAATTATTTTTCAAAGGTTTTCAACTTCATATTTTAAAATTTTTTTTACAATGTTACTTAATCCTTCAAAAGCCCAAAAAAAAAAAGTCAAAGTAAAAGTCAACGGACTCCGGTTCGCCATTGATCATTTTTTTAACCATTCTGTTTTCTAACGCATAACGGTCATTTTTTGACTGCTATAAATACTACTTTACTATGCATTCATAAACAATTAGAAGAGAGCTTTCTTGTGAAATATATTTATAAAATATCTTATTTGAACTTACATTTTTACATTCATTTCATTTATTTCTTCATAACAAAAACTTTGATTGTTGAATTAAATTTCTTGAATCATTTCTCTCATCAAAGTTTTTCATTTCTCTTTGTTCTTAAATTATTTATATCAATTTAAAAAGAGACATATTTTTGAGAAAGATTTTTGCATTTACATTACATAAAATTTTCTACTTTTTCATATTGAAAACTTTGATTGATTGAATTAAACTTGTAAAATCATCATATTCATCAAAGTTTCTCATTTCTTTCTTAATACTCAATTTATTACAATTATTCATTAAAGAGAAATATTTTGAGAAGCTTTTTTGAACCTACATTGCATTTATTTCTTCTTCATCTTCTCATAAAAATACTTTGATTGATTGAATCTAAATTTTGATTATCGTATTTATCAAAGTTTTTATCTAACATTTACGCTATCATTTATTACTATTCATTGAAGTGTTAGCCTCTCTTAGTACTTAACTTGTTTTTATTATTTATTAAGAGAGGAATTACACTGTAAATTCAATTTGATAAAGTGTGGGTCGTGTTGAAGTCCCTTAAAGATCAACATTGTATAAGGATCAGTGCTCCTGTTGTAGGTCACTGTGTGGGTTATGTTGAGGTCTCGTGAAAGCTCAATAATAAGTTGTATTGATGTCCCGTAAAGCACAATATTGTATAAGGATCGATACTCCTTGTTTTTAAGTTACTGAAACCGTTGTAAATGGTTAGATTACATCATAAGTCAATCAACATAGTGAAAAGGCATTGCTCTTGCTAGAGAGCTTGATAATGGAGGACGTAGATCATTGCTTTGGATCGAATCTCCACAATTATATCGTTTGCATCCTCTCTCATTTTTACTTATCGTTTTTATATTTGTGCTTATTATTTGAATTAATCTATTTAGTCTTTACTTGCTTGAATTTAGATTAATTATTCAAATTTTTTTTAAAAACCAACTCACACCCCCTCTCTTGGTTAGCCATTCTTGGGCCATCATAATTCAATTCATCATTTTGACTGATAATTTTACTCTTTTTAACCCAAACATTTCTAGAAAAAAAGGTATCTTAGTCAAGTAACTCATCATTTCTATAAAGTGACTAACTTGATTAGTGATATCATGTTTGTTATTCCTAATCAAGAGCTTACGGTGCCTAAGTCTTATGTGAACTAACTCACCACATTTGTGACACATGGGAATGAACCTAGGAATAACTCTAGGTTTCATGTTTTTGACCTTAGATTGAGTAACCCTATGTTGCATAGATGATCTCTTACAGGAATCCTACACTCTTGGTCTTGGTAGAGGCTGGTACAAATGTTGTTTTAGCTACCAACGTGAAAATTTGTCTCCTTATAGCCTAAACCTCCTACTACAAGCAGATTTGTTCAATCCTGAGATATTGTCAAGCTTCTTAGATCCACTTGAAAATGAATGAAATTGTGCATTGGATTTCTCAAGATCATTCACTTAAGTCTTAATCTTATTTTTTAAAGAACCTTTCTTAGACTTCAACTCATTCACACAACTAGTTGTTTCTCAAATTTGACTTCTAGTCTTTCATTTTCTAACTCAAAATCTTGCATTTTCTTAAAGGCAGAGCTTTTTTCAACTTAAGACTCCCCTCAAATAGTTGGCCATAAGCCTTATATATATCCCTTTCATCTTTTGATTCTTCATGTGAAGAGTCAGATTGCTCTATATCCTCAACTATCTCATATTTCTCTATATGTTCATTCTTAAATATAGAGGTAAAAGCCAGACAATTCAAACCTTCATCAGTATTGGAATTCTCACTTTGATCATCGGAACTAGATTCGCCATCAGTGAGAGTGATAATAATAGCCTTACCTAGGGCATTCTTATAACTTGGGCGCTTAGTTCTAATTGTCCAAACCTCTGACAATCATGACACCTAACAAATTGAGACCTCTTCTTGGCATCTTTAGTAGCTCTCTTCTCTCTTTCATCGTTCCTATATTTACTAGAGTCACCCTTAAACTTCTCAAGTCTCTTATTACTCCTAAAGAATTTCTTAAATTTCTTAAAGTAATCAAGCTTCTTATCTTTTCAAGTGTCATCATCAGTCTATCACTAGTCTTTTCCTTAATAGTGTTGATGGCTAAATACATATTTTTCTTAGACTAAGCTAGGTTCGTATATTTAGATAGACCTACAAGTTCTTATATCTTAACTAGATTTAGGTCTTTGCTTTCCTCAATATTCATGACCGTAGGTCTAAATCTTTTAGATAGAGATCTTAGAACTTTTCTCACAATTTTGGTCTCGAGATTGTTTACTTAGGTTGAAACTAGAACTCATTATGCCATTCAGATCAACATAGATTTTTCAAAAGATTCATCATCTTTCATCCTAATTTCCTCAAATCTAGTGGTCAACATCTGTAGTTTAGAGTTTTTCACGATCTTAGTTCCGTGATGTGTGTTTTCTAGAATATCCCAATCTTCTTTAAGTTTCACATAGAGACACACGTTTAAACTCTTCAGGGGAGATAGCTATAAAGATGGCATGAACACCTTTGCTATTCAAATTACACTCAGCTAAATCATTTTTAGTCCAAGTGGAAACATCTACAAGTATAATAACACTAGGAACCGATGCAGATGGGGTTGTCCAACCCTTTTCAACACTCACCCAAACTCTCTCATCCAAAGATTTTAAAAGACTCCCATTCTAACCTTCTAGTAAGTATAATTGCTTCCATCAAAATGTGGAGGAACATATAACGATTGACTTAACTAAATAAAATTAGGCCAACAATCAAATTAAAGCTCTAATACCAATTGAAATAATCTAGGTTCGAACCGACTAATACCTAGAGGGGGTGAATATGTGTAATATGCGAAATTAAAATCAAATAAACAATAAAATATAACAAGTCACAAATTATTGTATCTAGATGATTATTAGAATAAGTTTAAACCATAACAATCATCTGAGCATAAATATCAAAACAATAAAATAATCAATACCTAGATTTGTTTATGAAGGTAAACCCCTTGAAAAACTCTTCAAGAGATAAAAAAAACCTTTGGGAATTGTAGTAAAAGATCTACTAGAAAAGATTTAATTTACAGGATTGGCCCAAACATAACTGAACCTTAGTGGACTCTGACTACCAAACATATAATCGTCGAAAAACTCCTCAATTGTGCACTATGGCACCAACTTCGGAACCTCTAGACTTCTTTTCCCTTAATAGATCACCAAGAACAAACTTGTTCTTCAAAAACTAAAACTCCAGTTACCTCTTTGGATCTTCAGAACTCTGATGATAATTGTAAGATGTTTGTTTGGTAAAGGATCTTGTTGGTGTTCTAATCTTTTGGATTGTTTTGGTGCTTTGATCTTGTAGTTGAATCAAGAGAATTATTGTGAAGTTGATCTTCAACAGAATATTCTCTTGAATTAATGAAGGCTCAACCCACCATAGGAAGGGATGTAGACGAGCCGAAACTCATGGCCTAAGATTTTTTTACCTGAGCCGAGCGAAAGCTAGATCAAAAAATCTAAGCTTGGCTCGAGCCTTATCAAGCCGAGTAGAGCTGGCTCGATCTTTTTTATTCGATTTCAGGTAACTATACTGCCTTTTGTTTGACTTCTAACATGGGCTAGCCCGTGTGACTCGACGAGCCACGGGTTTTGCTTAGGATCGAGCCGATGCCCAAAAATGAGGCTCGATCATTTTTTTTTTCCGATTTCAGGCAGCTATGCTACCTTTTGTTTGACTTCTAACATGGGCCGGCCCGTGTGACTCAATGAGCTACAGGTCCGGCTTAGGATCGAGCCGATGCCCAAAAATGAGGCTCGGTCCTTTCCAGTTGCAAGCTGGACTTTTTTCGACCGAACCTTGTGCTGCCTAAACTCATGAGTTAAATTGACATCCCTAACCATAGGGACGAACAATGTTTCAAGTGTTTATAATATAGCATTTGAAGATGTTTAGAATTGTAAAATAGATTGAAAAATCGCAAATAGGGTTTGGTCAATTAACAAGACCGTTTGGGCGGTCATGTGACGCACAACCAGCGGTTATTTCATTGCTAAAACCACTTGAACTATTACCAGGCAATCAACAAGCGATTTTGTCCCATCTTGATTTTCTTGAGTTGACATTGATTCCTTCCAAAGACACTCCCAACTCCCGACAACTCGGCCCTAATTACAACTTGATTAAATGACATTTTGGACATGGAACTTGCTAGTGCACTTTAGGTCTAACAAATATATTCTCCACCCACAAGGAACATACTATTGGTAATTCGTCACCAACAAGGTGGCTTAACAACAATGACGTAAAACTTAAGGGGCAGTTTTCTTTAGCATTTTCGGATCGTTTCGGTTTTCGATTTTTCAAAACAGTGAAAACGCGTTCACTTTCCTATTTTCGAAAATCTGTTTTTGAAAACGAAAACATTTTCTACACAAAACACCAAAACGATAAAAACATCATTTTGGACGTTTTCAAGCCAAATCTAGAAAATAGCCAAAACATGGGAAACAACTCAAAAAGGCCACTGTTCCTTATTCTGCCAAAACACAAAATGCAGCCACCTTCCAACCCTCTAATTCTTGGAGATTCTCGAACTCTTCCGTTAGATTCATTTGTACTTTTGATGGGGTTACGTGCTAGAACGATCGCGAAAATCGGCTTCTCGACCTTCAACTCCGAGACCACAGCCTCGCCAGCAAAATCCCAGATTCTTTACAGTTCTGCCACAACCTGCTGAATCTAGATTTCTCCAGTAATACCCTCTCTGGTTCGATCCCCCCTCAAATTTGTACTTGGTTGCCTTATTTGGTTACTTTGGATTTATCCCATAATCATTTGTCTGGTGAAATTCTAGTCGATCTTGCCAATTGCTTGTATTTGAATAATTTGATTTTGGATGATAATTGATTGTCTGGGAACATTCCGATTCAGATTTCGAGTTTAGGAAGATTGAAAAGTTTTACTGTTGCTAATAATGAACTATCCAAGAGGATTCCAATTCAGTTTTTGGGTTTAGGAAGATTGAAAAGGTTTATTGTTGCTAATAATGAATTATCCGAGAGGATTCCTGAGTTTAATTACTGTTTTAGAGCTTGGTTTTGGGGGGAACATTGGGCTTTGTGGAGGATCTTTAGGAAAATGTGGGGGTTTGAGTAAGAAGAATTTGGCAATTATTATTGAAGCCGGGGTTTTTGGTGCTGTGGGCTCTCTGTTGCTAGGGTTTGGTTTATGGTGGTGGTATTTCAGTAGGAAACGAAAGAGAGAGCATGGAATTAAATGGAGAGATGAAGTTAGCAGTTGGGTTGAGAGATTGGGTGCTGACAACTCAAGTCGTGTTGTTTCAGAAACCTCTTGTGAAGGTTAAGTTGGTGGATTTGTTGGTGGCCACTAATGGTTTTAGTGCGGAAAATGTTATAGTCTCAACTAGGATGGGGACGACCTACAAGGCGGTTTTGCCAGATGGGTCGGCACTTGCGATTAAGCGACTTAATACTTGTAAGATGGGGGAGAAACATTTTAGGATGGAGATGAATAGGTTAGGACAACTGAGGCATCCAAATTTGGTGCCTCTATTGGACATGGTTATGTGAGACACTCCAAATATTGANTAATGGTTTTAGTGCGCAAAATGTTATAGTCTCAACCAGGACGGGGACGACCTACAAGGCGGTTTTGCCAGATGGGTCGGCACTTGCGATTAAGCGACTTAATACTTGTAAGATGGGGGAGAAACATTTTAGGATGGAGATGAATAGGTTAGGACAACTGAGGCATCCAAATTTGGTGCCTCTATTGGACATGGTTATGTGAGACACTCCAAATATTGAAATGCGTTGGGCATGATTTCTGTGAGACACTCCAAATATACGGTAACTTGAAGAAAACATAGAAGTTCAAAGACAAGTGTCTTACTATTGCTACTTTAGTTTTTATTTTGTTTAATGAATGAGATTTCTCGTCCATCCATGGTGCTCATCACATGAGGTTTTATTTTATAATGGTAATAATGAAAAATATGAATAGGAATCTCGGGCTACAAATGCTTGAAACATTTGATGTTTCACCAATTTCATCAAATGTAATTTAGGTTGTGTTTTTAATATCCGGAAAAAAAACATTTGACTTTTCACCAATTTCAAAATTTATATGTTATTTAATACTATATTAACATTAAACCATTAAAATTTATCGAATAATCAGATTTTTTTGAATAAAATATTATTTAAAAAAATTTCAAAATTTCAAAGTAAACGCGTTTTCCATTTTTATGTTTTCGGAAACAGTTTTTCAGAATGGCAAAAAGAACGCATTTTCAGAAATTTCAAAACAAACACTCAAAACACAAAATACAAAACGAATTCAAAACTCAAAACACAAAACTGAAACACGAAGACAACGACCCCTAAATAACTTTGGATCTGAGGAAAATAAACGTAAAAGAGGAAACGAAGAATCATCTAGTAGACTCGTAGTCTGAGTGCCTCAACAACGTACTTAAGATTAAGAGAACAGAAAAATCAGAGTCAAATTTTTCGTTATTAAAACTAATAAACCAGCGCACTCTTTTCCCTACAAAATTCTTTCACAAATTTTTCTCACTTTTATTCTCTTCTTGCCGCATAATATTGCACGGTTTCGTATTCAACTCTCTCCTCAGCAAACTAATTGTTGGCCGCTCTTTTATATTGTGATCACCATGGAGATTGTGTTGGATATATGTCCAAATATCTTATTCCACATTATGTTTAAATATTAATTTATGTAATTTAATTATTTTTATAATTATATTTAATATTTGATTAAATATTAAAATATTCCATCATCACAGATAATAAATTGAATACTTAAGTCGTTAAGTACAAATATATTTAACTTATAAAGTGGTAAAAAATAATTGTCAATGAAGTAAATAAAGTTGGTACATCATTTTGATAAAGTGATATTATCATTATTAGTTTATTTAGATTTTAGTAATAAAGATAATAATAATAATAAAGATTATTGGACAGAACGAAGTAACAATTAATACTGTGAAGATCGTGCAGAATTAAATATTATTGACGGTTGAACATACATCTGAATCTTCAATGGATCATGAACGTTAATTATTAAAAACGCGTCAAGAGGGAAAAACTTCAATAATTTTAAATAATTTAAGAGTGAAATTCGATTGTTAGTGAATATGGTCGAAAATAATTAATTAATCTTGAACGATCAAAAGTTGATCGGTTAAGAATTAATTAATTGGAGCTTAAATCAATTGTGTCCGACCACGTCCCTTTCGTAAATAAGAATTTGAGTTAAATTATTAAATTAATAATTTAACAACGACTACACAATTACTTATCAAAAATCAAAGTCGACTTCAAGTCCATTACTAGGCAGGTTTCGTTATTATATTTTATTTCTCCTATGCAAGGATTCCTTTTTGTTTCCTTAATTTTCCATGCCATTTTACAATTGTCCTACTTGATTTTCAAGTTACTCGTGCTAATTACTTATTAAGAGATAGAATTAACCTACTTATACAATTTTTATTGACAATCATGGTTGACAATGTTGATGACGTCAAAATCTGAACAATTAATTTAAAAAATATTTTTTAAAATGAATAAATGTGAAGTTGTCAACTGTGAATTGTCAATTAAGATTATAAAAAAGATTGTAAAGTAGCATGATTGTAACACATATATATGTACTACAATAAGCAGAAAGAAAGGAC
>CAIGRR010185569.1:0-11799 GCA_903798365.1 Fraxinus sp. 1973-6204 | reverse complement strand
CACTTTGACTGTCAGAATATAATGCAACAGGATTAGACAATTCGTTAATTTCAAACAATAACCCCTTAAGCCATAGAGTTTCTCTTATTACCTTTGTTACAGCTACATATTCAGCCTCAGTTGTGGATAAAGCTACAACAGGTTGCAGTTGGGATTTCCAACTAACACAAGTTCCACACAAAGTAAACATATAAGCTGTAGTAGACTTTCTATTGTCAATATTACCAGCAAATTCAGAATCCACAAAACATTTAAGTACTACATCATCGTTACAGGCACTAAAATATAACCTTAAATGTGAAGAACCTTTTAGATATCTCAACAATCATTTTAAGGCAGTCCAATGTTCTAAACCTGGATNCCTTTTAGATATCTCAACAATCATTTTAAGGCAGTCCAATGTTCTAAACCTGGATTAGCCATGAATCTGTTAAGGTTACTGATAGCATGAGCCACATCAAGCTTAGTACAAACCATGGTATACATTACAAAACCTACTGCATTAGCACATGGTATATTTTCCATTTGTTTAATGTCAGATTCATTTACTGGGGACTGATCATTACTCAATTTAAAATGACTGGCTAGAGGTACAGAGACATATTTTGAATTATGCATAGCAAATCTAATTACCAGTTTCTCAATATATGCCAGTCTGTTTCAAAATCAGAAGTCTGTCATGCCTTTTCCTAGTTATTTTCATGCCTAAAATCTTCTTAGTATGTCCAAGATCTTTCATTTCAAATTTAGCACTGAAAGATCTTTTAATTTCATTAATGATATACATATTATGTCCAATTAGAAGCATATCATCCACATATACAAGTATAAAAGTAGCAATAACATTTGCATCATCACTTTTAAAGTACAAACTTTGATCAAATTCACTTCTTACAAAACCAACAGAAGAAACATANAATTTAGCACTGAAAGATCTTTTAATTTCATTAATGACATACATATTATGTCCAATTAGAAGCATATCATCCACATATAAGAGTATAAAAGCAGTAATAACATTTGCATAATCTCTTTTAAAGTACAAACTATGATCAAATTCACTTCTTACAAAACCCACAGAAGAAACATAAGTATTAAACATTTTGTACCATTGTCTTGGAGATTGTTTCAAACCATACAAAGACCTTTTTAACAAACACACATGTTCGATTTTAGATTTATCAATAAAATCAGGTCGTTGTTTCATATAAATCACTTCATCAAGATCACCATGTAAAAATGCAGTTTTTATATCCATTTGTTCAAGTTCAAGATTATAATGAGCAACAAGAGCTAGCATAATAGTAGTATACTTAATCACATGAGAGAAGATCTCATTATAGTTTAAGCCTTCTTTTTGTGTAAAACCTTTTGCAACAATCTAGCCTTAAATCTTATAGGCACATTTTCAGTGTTACCTTCCTTAATACTAAAAATCCACTTGCAATCAACAAGAGATTTACCTGCAGGTTTAGATACTAAAATCCAGGTCCCAAGTAACATCCCTACTAGTGATGATCTTAAAACTACAAGGCTCTCTGCTCTAAAGCCTATAACCTTTAACCCCATTAGGATAACCCAAGAAAACACATATCTGGGCCCTAGGTTCTAATTTCCCTAAATTTTGATGAAAATAGGCAGTACATCCAAAAATTCTTAGATGTGAATAGTCAGGTACAGATCCAATCCATTGCTCTTCAGGAGTTTTATCATCTAGAGCACTTGAAGGAGTTCTATTAACAATGTAAGTGGTTGTCATCAAGGCTTCCCCCCATAAAGCTTTAGGTACACTTGAACCAACCATCATGCACATCATCTTATCTAACAAAGTCTTATTCATCCTCTCAGCCATTCCATTCTGTTGAAGGGTATACGAAGCAGTTTATGTCTCATAATCCCATTCTCAGCACAAAATTGATCAAACTCATCATTACAAAACTCAAGACCATTGTTAGTCCTAAGAGTCTTTATTTTCTTTCCAGTTTGATTTTCTATTAACATTTTCCAGTTTTTAAACTTCTCAAAAGTTTCAGATTTGTGTTTTAACAGGTAGACCCAAACCTTCCTAGAATAGTCATCAATCAAAGAAATGAAATATCTATTTCCTCCATGAGAGGTAGTGGGTGATGGCCCCCATAAATCAAAATGTATATATTCAAGGACAGAGGTAGATTTATCCTTTTCGGTGTTAAAGTGCAATATATGTTGCTTCTCCAAAGTGCAATTTTCACAAAAAGGAACCCTTGAAATAGAATCATTTCCAAAAACACCCCTTTTATGAAGGATATGTAAGCCTTTCTCACCTACATGAGCTAATCTCTTGTGCCACTTTAAAGTGACATCAAATTCAGCATTGGAAAATTTAGCCATTTTATTAACTAGAGCAATAGCCTTAGCAACATAAAACTCATTTCTCTTAACACCCTTAAACATCACCAGTGATCTCTCATCACCTTTTACAAGCCATCACCCACCTTACCTTGCAAGCCTAAATCATCCAAGTTTCCCATTGAAATGAGGTTCCTGGTCAATTTAGGAACATATCTTACCTTTTCTAGGATAAAGATATATCAATTTTCAAATTTCAATGTCACATCCCCAATGCCTTCAACCTTGCAAGCAATGTTGTTACCCATAACAACATCTCCACCATTAATCTCATTAAATGAGTCAAACCAACTCCTTTTACGAGACATGTGGAAGGTGCAACTAGAATCTAAGATCCATTCTTAGATCTGATTCTCTCCATTAACAACATTGGCAGAATCACAGTCCAGAGAAGGGTCAGTCACCCTATAAACATCAATAGTATTAGAATCACTAGGTTCCACTAAATTTCCTTCATCAATTTCTTTTCCTTTTTGTTTATTCTTCTTCTTATAGCAGTCATTTTATAAAATGTCCAGTTTTTCCACACCGATAGAATTTCTTATTCCTATTCTTAGACTTAGATCTGCCCCTACTTTTGAACTTCTTCTTATTATTGTTTCCCTAATTATTAAAGCCTTCTTGGTTTTCACTGAACCTATTCTGGGTCCTACCCCTAACAAACAAAGTCTTATGCCCCCCATTCTCCCTTTCAGACCAGAGTTCTAGCTCTTTATTCCTCAATGAGTTAATAACTATCTCAGGTGTCGTGGTATCTCTGCCATATTTTATCGCAGCCTTAACCTCTCTATAGGTATCAGGAATGATATTCAATATCACAAAAGCCTTATACTCGTCAGAGACTTTATCACCTGCATTGGTGATATCTTGAACCAATTTATTGAAGGTATCAAGATTGTCTTCTATATCCTTAGAGGTGTCTAACTTAAAGCTAAAGAACCTCTCTAACAGGAACAACTTATTGGATAAAGACTTAACAAGGTACAATTTCTCTAACTCATCCCATAAGGCCTTAGCATTTTCTTGCTTTCCTACTTTCCTCAAAACTTGATCGGACAGATGCAGAATAATAGAAGTGTATGCAAGTTCATCAGCTGTTATAGTTTCAGGAAAACTTTGTGTTATAACTTTAGCAATCTTTTGTTGAACTAAAACACCTTTCATCTTTTATTATCAAATGGGGAAATCCCCTTTTCCATCAAAAATACCAAACTCAAAAGTATTTGTCGTGATTTAATAATTCAGAAGTAACATAAAGTATTTCAAAAATAAAAACTATGACAGCTAATGCACTTAAGAAAATAGTGAAATTGATCTACACAAGACAAATGAAAAGGAAAATACCTCACAGTGAATAAGCAGTAATCAAATATCACAGTTATTCAAAATTTACAAAAGAATTCAAAGCAAATAGCACAGAACTGAATCAAGAAAGTAAGTAAATAGGAAACAGGTTGAAGCAATGTATCAAGCAGGACAGGATGTGGAAATAAAGATTTGTAGTCCCTCCAAAAATGATCAAATTCACCAAGATTCCGCGAGACTCTTGTGCTCAAGTCAAGGCTCAATTTGATCATTGAAGATTGGTAGCATAAAATACACAGCAGGAATGGTTAATAAGGTACAGGGGTGGGGAAAGATCATTGTTAGAGAGTGCAAACCGGTGAGAAAATGAAGAGAAAGGAAAGAAGAAAAGAAAAAGAGAAAAAACAAAAACAAAAACAAAAGAAGAGGAAAGTTAAGCTAGGGCACAGTTCACCTATTGCTGGAATTGATTCTATGCTTGCTATTTCATCGGGTAACACCATAAAATGATTTCATGAATTAATTGTGGTATGCTTATAGTGAACTAAGAATCATGTCTTTAGCTTAACTTTTGGGGCTACATGGGACAGCTTATGCTCAACAAAAAGAAGGGGCAGAATATATGTCGTCGATTAGGGAAAGGAATTAAATATGAAAATGGAATAGGAAATATTGAAATTCAAGAAATGAGTTTATGTGTGTGATTAATTAGATTTGAATAATATAACATTGTGGTACCAAAACAAATGAAGAAAGAAAATTGCAGTACTAATAAGTATAGGAGCATGTGCATATGTATATTGAAATAGAAAAAGCATAATTAGTATTTCAAGTTTATATTTATGACTTTGAGTCAGCTACAACAAAAGGAAAATGAGGGAACAAAGAAATTTGTTACTTCGCTACTTATAGGAAAATTGTAATTCGAAGAGAAATGAATAATGATACAGTTGTTATCTCTCAGGCTACAATATGGATATCGGGACAACCTACCAACCGAGTTGATTTCACATACATAGTTTGATGAGTGGAAAAACTTAAATATTCTCCAAGTATTGATAAATTAATTATACTATTATATATTTTATGCTATTATGCGGAGTATTTATTCAATTACATGATTAATACGAAAATGTTCTTTCACTATGATATAAGTGGAACTCAAAGATTGTGTATGAATTATTTGTGAATTAGAATGTGAGATATATGTGATATTGAGATCGACCAGAAAAGTACCATGATTATATACTTATCATAGTTCTATACTACACTAAGGGGTCTTGACTATAGATGAAGGGGTCTGACCGTGTACATATAGTTCACTGAAGGACCTTGGCCGTGTTTTAGTATTGATTATGAGAGGTCTATGAGACCCACTTTCGTTCACGGAGGGCCTGAGGGCCTTGGAGAAAGTATTTAGCCCAATGGGCGGATTATAGATTTCAGTCAGAGGGTACATTTTAGGTTTATTACATGTGATGAGATGAGATGATGATATGGATTTGANTGAGGGCCTTGGAGAAAGTATTTAGCCCAATGGGCGGATTATAGATTTCAGTCAGAGGGTACATTTTTGGTTGATTACATTTGATGGGATGAGATTATGATATGGATTTGAATTGATGATTATATCATGACTATGAGATGATATTTTTTAACAGCTATGAGGCATCTTATGTCTTGATTATTACTGCTATTGTATGTTATTATAATGTGAACTATTAAAGGATTTTCACTTGATTTTCGATCAAAATATATAAATGAGAAAGTATAATCATTTTAGAAATTTACACTCACTGGGCTATTAGCTTATATATTTTTCCACAATTTTTCTTATAGGTGGTATTGGTTCTTGATAGCTCGAGGAGCCTGATGATTTCAGAGTTATAGACACACGATATGATGCATTTTGGTAGGACACAAAATATTTATTTTGGGCCCATCGCACTATATTTTTCCTAAACATTTGATTCTTGCTCATATTTTGTAGTAACTCATAGTCAGCCTTGGTAGTTGANTTGAGGAGCTTGATGATTTCAGAGTTGTAGCCACATAATATGATGCATTTTGGTAGACAACAAAATATTTATTTTGGGCCCATCGCACTATATTTTTCCTAAACATTTGATTCTTGCTCATATTTTGTAGTAACTCATAGTCAGCCTTGGTAGTTGATCTGGCATCTAGTCAGTATCTACCATCGACACATGTCAGGTTTCGTGTCCATTAGGGTGATACGGGACGGGTCGTGTCACATTATCTCCATATGTATCAACACTATGAAAACCCATATCCACTCAAACCCTCATGATTTCACAGTAAGCGTTTAGCTTCTTCTATGGACTAGAAGAGCTCAACATTACCAAGAACCACAGAGTTCCTTTCACCAGATTCACAAAGAAAGCACACTCAAGAAACTGATTCAAGAGTTCCTCACAGAAGAAGAAAATGAAAGAACAAGAGAACAGAGAAGACTCCAGAAGCTCGAGAGAAAATAGAAAGAAAGAAAATAAATTCCTCCAGAAACCATTCGAGCCCCTCAAAATATCAAGGCCTCGAGATTGGGCAATAGTTGACCTAACGGTCTAGAAAAACTCATACTTCTGACAAGAAAATACAACCAAAGTTGCAATAGCCAAACACACTTATTATTGGACTGGATATTGGGCTGAAGGAAACTAGGCTTTATTTTAGTTGTAAAAAGAATAATAAGTAATTGGGCCGAAAGGCCATATCATCATCACCTTATGTGTGCTAGACTGGTATCACAGCCACACACATGTAAACTAGATCACGGACATCATTTAAACCAAAAAACATTTCAAATTTTTACCATTTATTACTCTACTCGACATCCCATAAAGGCTTTTACATCTGTTTTGCAAACTATAGAGCCTTCTAATTACAATAGTGCTGCCAAAGATTCTAAGTAGCATGATTATCAGCAAAACCAAGTTCAGACAATAAATCATTTAACCACATTTTCTCTTTTATACTATCAGTAGCAGCAATATATTATGTTTCCGTAGAAGATACAGCAACAACTTTTTGAAGTTGTGATTTCAGCTAACAGTTGTACCACATAAGGTATAAAAATAGAATGAAGTTGATCTCATATTATCTTTATTTCTAGTAAAATCAGAATCAGTATATCCTTTTAAAGTTATATCATTTTTACTACTTCATTTAAACATTAAATCTAAGTTAGGTGTGCCTTTAAGATATCTTAATAATCATTTTAAATATTTCAAATGTTCTTCCCCAAGGTTACTCGTAAATTTGCTTAATTTGCTAATACTAAATGCAAGATCGGGTTTGGTACAAATCATCAAATACATAATAGAACCAATAACATTTGCATAGGGTTAGATGTTCTAGCATATTCTTCTTCAGACCTTGGACAATATTCAGAAGATAGCTTAAAATGATTAGCTAGAGGTAATGTTACAAGTTTACATTCTTGTATGTTAAATCTTTACAAAACTTTAATCATATAATCATGTTGATTCAAAAATAATAAGTCTTTCTCTTTATTTCTCCTAATCTGCATGTCTAATATCTTTTTAGCAGAACTAAGATCATTCATTTCAAATTCAGACTTCAATTTCAATTTAATATTATCAATTTCAGATTTATCACAATTGGCAAGCAATATATCATCCACATAGAGAACTAGATACAGAGAATTATTACCTCCATCACCTTTACAGTATAGACATGTATTATATTGACTTCTTTTAAAACCAAATTTTATAAATGTATCAAATCTCTTATACCATTATCTACAAGCTTGTTTTAAACCATATAAGAATATTTTTAATAGACAAACAGTATTTTCAATATCTCCAGTTTCAAAACCAACAGGCTGCTTTATATAAATTATTTCATCTAAATCACCATACAAGAAAGAAGTTTTAACATCCAATTGATCAAGCTCCTATTTAAATTGAGCAACAAGAGCAAGCAAACATCTAATAGTAGTATATTTCACAACAGGAGAAAATATTCATTATAATCAATACCAGGTTTCTGTGTAAACCCCTTTGCAATAAGTCTAGCCTTAAACCTAAGAAGCTCTTTAGACGAACTACCCTCCTTAATACTATAAACCCACTTACATAGTAAAATCTTTTACAACAAGTTTACTTTATATTTTTACCATCTCCATCTCCATCTCCTTCCCCTTGTTTTACTTTATAGATCCTCTTGTAGCCAATCAGTTTCTGCCATTTAAGCCTTTTAACAAGTTCTCAAGTTTTTTAAAAAAAAAATGAAGACATTTCACCTTCCATGGTTGTTATCCAATTTTTACTTTCTTTACACTTAATAGCATCATTATAGGGGTTTGACTAATTTTCAAACTATTATTGATAAGTGAAAAAGGAAACAAAATCATCACTGTCAAATCTAATAGAAGGTCCGATCTACCTCATCTCTCTATCTCTTGTGAGTTGATACTCATAAAAAGGAAGATGAGTAGGATCAGATTGGTCAGTTTCTTGATCATTTTCAATTCAGCTACATGAGTGTCTTGCTCAATTTGAACATCTTTATCAGTCAAAACATTTTCTTTTCCTTCTAAACATGGCATTAAAGATTCGTTGAAAACAATATATATTTCCTAACAATGACTCTATACCATTTTTTCACATTTAAACCATAATATGTAGACTTTAACATATTCATCATAACCCAAGAAAACACATTTAAGTGATCTAGGTTCTAATATTTCAATGTTTTGATGAGTATATACAGTACAACCAAACGTTTTTAAATGAGTAGAATTGTTAAAATTAAAATATATGATTAAAATTAATTGTTAATTTTAATTTTCACCAAACATATATAACGAAACAAGTTTTTGGACAAAACGCCAGCTTTTGCCCATCTTGATGATACTGATCATGGGCGTGTTCGGTAGAGATTAAAATCGGATTAAAATTAAAAAATTAGTCGTTATTGTTGACTTTTATTAGACGTGTGTGATCCAATTACGATTATATTTTCAATTTTAATTGAATTTTAAGTACGACCGAACACGTCCTATATCAATAACCTAAATTCAAGACCCCAATGCAAGGCCCAAAAAGCTACTTTCAAACGTGTAATGTGCATGAAAATTTGTTGAATAATGCTATTTAGTATCAATTGTGATATAATACCAGTTTAGATAACGTTAAATGATAGGTTCAATGAAAAGTAAAATTAAGTGATCAATTTAATTATATTTCTAATTTAATATCACATTGATATCATGTAGACCGGTGTTTAAAATCAATATTACTAAATAGCATCACTCAAATTGGTTAGTCATACATAGTCTATGCATAAAAAACAGCTGCTTTCAGTCATTAGTGGATTTATTTATTCCGTTATTTGCAATTCACATTTGTTAGTCATACCCAGTGTTCTAAATAGCGGCAAAAAGCGTCACTATAGTGCCCTATAGCGTGTAGTACGGAGAAAATGCGACACTTTTATGATATGCGCGTAAAATAGCGGAGAAAACGCGACACTTTTATGATATGCGCGTAAAATAGCGGTCAACCTTTTTTGTTGACCGCTATAGCGCGTTATAGCGCGATTAAACGCGCTATAGCGCACTATAGCACGTCTTATCCCTTTTTTTTTATATATATATAAATATATTTAATGTCTTAAAAATAATCAAAATAATATTAAAAATACGAAACGCATTATGACGCTTATTTTTCGCATTGACACGCTTNAGAAAAAAACTATGTTTTAAAATAACAATATATTTAATGTCTTAAAAATAAGATTAAAAATCCGATACGCATTATGACGCTTATTTTTCGCATTGACACGCTTAATCTTGTAATTCTTGATTCTCGACCTCGACGCTACGCATCACTTTACGCTTTTTAGAACATTGGTCATACCTCTATACATAAAAAACAGCTGCTTTCAGTCATTGGTGGATTTATTTATTCCGTTATTTGCAATTCACAAATTAGAATACCGTAAAACAAATCATAATTAAGGTCAGTTTGATCCACATTTTTAAAAAAATACATTCTTTCAATATTTATTTTCAACAACACAATCTTTAATAAAATAATATTATACTCAAATCCAAAACTTTTTCTTCTTTTTTAATAATATATTTTCAATCACATCACTATTTAAAATATATTCTTTCTTTATAAATATGCATCAAACGTAGGCTAAAACAATTTAAATAAACACATAATGCAGTATTCAACACGACCGACCATGCTAACAATGATTGGAGAACTATGATCATCATGAGATAACTAGTTGGCTACCGCAACAGTTTTCCATTTCTGTCCTTATAGAGATGAAATCAGAAGCTTTCTGGTCAATTCCAGGCTCAGCAACCCACGGACCTCTATCTTCGTCAGTAGGCCATACTTTGTAAGCCTTCACAGAGTCATAATCCTTCGTACCTTTCGATCTCGATGCCCTTGAACTTTTGGCTTTGAAGATGCTGAAGAGGGAAAAAGAAGAGCCAGATGAAGATTTCTTGATTTTCCTGTTATTGCCTGCCATGTTTTCTATCATTTACTGTGTATTTCTTCAAGAAACAAACAGACAACTTTGAGGTTTTTTACAAGGAGTTGAGGTGTTTTGCGGTGAATTAATAGTGGCTGTTCAAGTGTTCCAAGGGTGGAGAATCTAGATATTCTGGTACTGTATAGATTGTTGGCTGTGATTAAATAATATGAAATTACACATTCTGTTGCCAAAACTTAGAACAAAGAACTTATAGTGTGGACTGATTCCCAATGTTGACTGAACTTGCTTAATGGAGATTCTTTTTACTTTTTCTGCATCTAGATTTCCCAATAGATAGTATCGCTAGCCAAACCCAATAGGTAAAAGAGGTAAAAAGATATTATTTAGTCGACAGTGAATTTATAGCAATTGTTGACAAATAATCGAATAATTTAATCATGGATTACCCTCCTTTTGAAGATTTTTCTCTGAAATACATATAAGGCTCTGTTTGATTACACTTCAATTTCATGGAAGATGAAAATTAAATTTCATTTTCCACATTTTTACATGTTTGATTGCCCAAAGTTTTCATGAAATTGGTTTTTCATCTTTCACCCACATGCTCAAATTTTCTTGATTTTTGAGGAAAAGCTTTTCTTCTAGGCAACTTTTATTTTTTATTTTTTTTTACAATGGAAACAAATTCATTCCCTAATTGCAACAAATTATATCCCTTTGGTGGACAATTTCCATGAAAAACAAAGTCAATCAAACACAAAAACATCCAAAATTTTGAATATTTTTCAAGTGAAAAATTATATTAATCAAACACAATTAATTGACAATTTTCAATAAAATAAGTTCTAGACAATTCAATTCCCAAAAATTCATTTTCTTTACACCCAAATTTTATTCTTGCAATCAAAACGGACCGGAATGATTCATGTGGAAAGAATGCATGCAACATGAAACTCCAGTCCATATTCCTGGAAGCCGCTATTAATTTTCATTGTTTGATTTCACATCAAAATGAGCAAGTATCATTGAGTAACGCAGATGTTCTCACTTTCGACAATAAACATTAAATAAGCCTAGTCAAATCAACATTTTCCTTTTTAACTTCATAATTCTGCCGATATTATTTTGCATAGGGATGTAAGCCCGACACCCCTAAAATTAGCTACCCGGACATAGTGCAAGCCATGCAGCGTGACAGATTCTATTTTATTTTTTCAAGAATTTCATATTTTGCTCTGAAACCTCTAAGAATTCATTGCAAAAGTCCAAAGGTAGCAAAGAGCCCTTCGACTCTATTTTTTTTCATTTTTTCAAAGAAAAAGTTTGGGCTTCCTGACCGTGGATTAACAACCCAATCGTGCCAAATTCTGGACGAAGACTATGTTATATGTATGACACAGTAATAAATAGAACTTCACATACACTACAACAAAAATAATCATTTGCAACATTTAAAAGGCAACATTTGTTAAATATGTATGACACAGTAATAAATAGAACTTCACATACACTACAACAAAAATAATCATTTGCAACATTTAAAAGGCAACATTTACAAAATGGTCTTTTGGCAACATTTGAATAAGTGAATGTTGTCATTGGTTA
>CAIGRR010185547.1:0-10719 GCA_903798365.1 Fraxinus sp. 1973-6204 | reverse complement strand
TATTAGCTTGGTTTGAAATTTTGTAGCCCAGTCTTGGATCCAATTCTGGATCCGTCCCTGGATAGAATGTGTGGTTGAAAAGCTATGGATCTAATGAAAGATATAGTTAAAATTAGTATTGATTTCGAATTGAAATTTAATCCACTTTTTAGTGAAATTGATTCGGAACTAAATGAGATCAAGACATAACGTATAACTATCCTTTTTGTCGTACAAAGAATAACATAATGAAGGACCATGTTGTTCCAGTTGGAGTAGATAGATTTAATTATTACTATGGAAGGGTGATTTGACAAGAATATAATGCTTATGATTAGAGGATGTTGGATGAAATGGGGAAATGTTATATGGATTCTTATTAGTTAGAAGATAAAATTAAATGGCAAGTTCTACAAACTAGTAATTAGAATAACTATACCTGGCTGTAATATTCATAAAATATAAATGGAATAAGGATGAAGTTAATTGGAAATTTGGATGTGGAGTTATTCCCATTGTACAGAGGATAGATGTTGCGCTGACAACACTTGTATGATTTTATTTTTCTATTTTCTTGCTAACTCTCAATGAGAAAATGACACATCCCCTTACAAAAATCTTGTAGTACAGATTTCTCATGTTCATCGAGCACATCTCTTGGATGCGTAAAATTATGAGAATGGATAAAATAAGAAATGACGATAAATGTCAATAAATAGACATGGCATTAATTGAACATAATATGTCATTAGAAAGATAATTGAATTTAGATTTCAATACAAAAAAGAGTGTTATTTGAAGTTATGGATCAAAAGTTGTGCATATTTTAAGTTCAAGAATATTTGAAATTTGGGGTGGGGGAGGGGGTATTTTAAATGTTCTCTCCAAAGTTTGTTCCTTTTTTATTTTCTATTAATAATTTTATCAAAAGGGGGTCAACCCCCAAATTTTACAACACGGGTCGAACCTATAAAAAAAGCTCAACCCTTATTTATAAAGGGTTAGCCCTATGCTTAATTCAACTACTTGTATGGAGGGCAATTCGAACAGTAATGGATATAGCTTTTTGTATCGAGATCAGAATTAAAATTCATAAAAGAGTTGAATTACTGTTTGGATAAGCTTTCAAATTCCATACTATATTCCATATGAAAATCTTCAATCGTGGTACACTAAATTTTCCATGAGCTCTGTATGTTGGTTCCCATGTATTGAATCGACGTACCTAATTTTACTCCAAAACCCAAATTTGGTATCTTTAGCATCAATGAACTCCATTTGAATAGTATTTGACCTTAAATATGTTATATGTGATGATTTTTGATTGCTTGGACTTTTAAATATTGATTTTTATATGGAATATGACGGGGGAAAAATCGTGAATGCTAGGATAGGCAATGAAAAAGGTAAATAATAGTTTAATTACAACAAAAAAATTATATTATTCAAATTATTTAATGTAGTATCCCAAGTCTTGATGGGCAACGATGAGTAAAATTGAAATATTCTAAGTTTCTATGGGCGACGACAAACTCGACAGGTACTAGAAGGCATGCATGTTACTGGTCCTATAAATCTTTGAGCTCATACAATAAATTGTAGTGGAATTCGAGTTCAAAATAGTTAAAAGACGATACTAATATAATGAAGAAAGAAGTGAATTTCGAGAATTAGATCATAATAAGAAGAGGAATATGAAGTCATGCATATCATTACTTGCTGAACATTTCACTCATACAAATTTTGCATTGTAGGCTTGATGATGAGTGTATTGGAGATTGATGTCAACTTTCAGATGACAAGATTCAACAAGTCTACCCCAGAAAAAACCCAAAAAATGTATAATGATTTTATAGAAAGTACTTACCTTTTAGGAATAGTTATCATTATTTATTATTGTTTTTAACAATATTACTTTTATTGGTTAGAGTTAAGTTAAACATCAATAAAGTAAAGTTAAAAATATTTATTGTTTTACATAGATATATCTTCTAAAATAAGATAAGAATTTTAAAGTCAAACGCCTATTTTATGTACATCTATGCAATGTTATTAAACGAATAGATAGTCATCTTAAAAACAAATTAAATCAAAGTGATTTAATATAGCCCTTGTTTGATAAATATTAAAATTTTAATTTTAATCTGAGTCAAAGTCAACAATTAATTTTAATCACATTGTAACCCCCCACCCCCCAAATTTAGATACTTAGACTTGAAAGGATTACCATTAAATTAATTTGCATCAAATGGGCCAAAAAGGAACTTATACATTATAGAATAAGTACATTATGTAATTTAATCTGAGCTAAATAAAATATAGGTATATTATAGTTGAATTAATAGGCGCGTGATTCGTCTGGGGTATCTGATGAGCATTTCATTACAAAAAAATGATTGGTCACGACAATGATAATTATATTAATTAAGCAATAAATATAACATTAATAAATAATTTTGATGTAATATTCAAAATCTAGATACCCTAAACTTGAAAGTATTATTATTATTATTGACTTACTTTTAAAATTATAAATGCTGAAAAAAGATTAGATTTTTTTCTTCAACACAAAAACATCAATGACTTTATTTTTAAAATAATTTATACTTAATTAAAATTTAAGACGATTAAATTAAATATTAAATATATTTTCAAAACGAAGTCAATGTTTAAATGTGATGATACTGAGTCTATTTCACCACAGGCCGTCGTCTCAAATCATATTGTTTTCATCCTTTGAAAAATTTGAATGGATAACGTGGAATGTGCTAACTTTCAGTAAGTAAACATTATGCATATGATACATACTTATGATATGCCTATAGATCATTTTAAAATATTAAAAAGAAAAATGTTTCTTAATATGTATCCCATTTTCTTCAGTTTCTTTAAAAATTAACATTAACATTGTAAGCTCACTTGATATCGTCTAGGTCAATCAGAATGCAGTGTGCCATTGTTATTTGGAACCCAATCAATCTACCGGTAATATTGTAAAACGGTTAACATTAATATTAACATTAACATTCAACATTAGTCTAGTGCACCGGTCCACCGCGTCTCATTTCTCACTCACATCTTATATAACATAGACACAAGCATTCGAACTACATATCTTTTTAAAATATTCTTTGATTTATTGGCATTTGAAATTTTTTTTATTTCTTGAAACTTCATGTATGCTTATGGATACATTGGCATGTATGAATACGTCAAGGGGAACATAATTTTGCATTTAGTGTAATAATCAAATATCATGTTCACGTAAAGTCAATTTAGGTAACACGCTTTTATATTTAACCATCATATGAAAATAAGGGGAAATTACTTACCAAAAATCCTTAGAAATTTGTTGTTAAGAGTGTCAATTGGATCCACAAATTTAACGTGCCAAAGTACTAGTTCATTATCATTCATTTTAAATAGAATAGTGCAGGTACATAAAGTCGTGGTCAACTGTCATTAGTTATCAATTAATACGAATATAGTGATAATTACAATAATAATCAAGTATGTAGATAAAAATATGACTTGCATGAATCACAATACAATATCAATCAGACACTTGATACAATTGCAATTGGACATTTGACATAATCGAAGCATCTTTGGACCCAGGACCATCAACTGTCACTAGTATTGGCAAGCGGGTCGAACGGCTTGTTGGCTTGTGAAAAGTCGGCTCATGGGCAGCTCGCGCTAGTCACGAGCCGAGCAGGCGGATTCACTGGGCTCAGCTCGCCCATGGGCGAGCGGCTTGTGGGCTCGTCCAAAGCTAATGTTTATTTTTAAATTTTATTTTTTTAAAAAAAAAGTTTATCTTCAAAAAAAAATGACGAGCTCGCAAAGCGAAGCTCGGCTCGGCCCATGAACCACTAGTCGAGCAGAATTTCGGCTCGTTATAAATGAGCCACGAGCTCGGCTCGTGACGAGCACAGGCCGAGCTCGCGTGCGTATGGACCAAGCTGACTCGATTCTACACATTGCCATCTCTAACTGCTACGATCATTATTAGTTTATAATAGACTTTATAGTTGAACAAAAATTATGATTTTAAATAAATAGATGACAATCCTAGGTCTCGTTGTGTTACAATTTCCTATAAGGTGGTAAACCAAGAAAGTAATCTAGAAATACATCTTAAAAATCTTGAATCAGTGAAACGTACTCAATTGAGAGATTTGCCCTTGGTAACAAAACTCAGTTTAACAATTGGAGAGTCCTTGTGGCTATAATAATATGAATAGAAATCTTGATCTTGCTTCTCGTAAAGCTAATAATATAGGGTACTACTAGAATTCAAACTCTACTTCCATCCCATAACAACCAATTGCCACATGCTATCTCGATTGTACGTCAATCTCTAATATGATATCAAAGACGCAAACATCTAGCGTTACAAAAATTGTTAACAAATATTTCCCGTCTACCATTATTGAGATGAGTTATGACTTCAAAAAATTCGACCCCTTGAAAGTGACTCCACATATAAATGGTTTCACTAAATACTTGATAAATATGTGGCTACTAAATACATGTGTGGTATAATGTCATAGGGTCCATATTGTCTTAGTGATATTATTCGATCACAAACTAGGAAGATCAATTGTCCCATCTACTTATCCTTTAATATAATCAATTTAGCAATGTAAAAATATAATTCAACCTTACTAGATGATCGCGAGAGGATCCCTTGGTGCAAGAACTCAGTACGATACCCCTTTTTAATGTATTTCTAGAGTTCACGGAATCTATTTTATAAATATGAGTTCTGATAACAAAATGTAATACCTTCAAATTTAGATACCTAAACTTGGAAGCATTATCATTAAATTAATTTGCATCAAATGTGTTAAAAAGAATCTTATACATTATAAAACTAGTCAGAATTAAACGTGCGTTGCACGTTATTCGAAAATACTTTACAAGCACTCTGAAAGTAATATTTAACATTTCATTAACCATTT
Organism: Fraxinus sp. 1973-6204; assembly: GCA_903798365.1. NCBI lineage: Eukaryota > Viridiplantae > Streptophyta > Magnoliopsida > Lamiales > Oleaceae > Fraxinus > Fraxinus sp. 1973-6204. The sequence goes on along the minus strand of CAIGRR010185547.1, from coordinate 5,773 downwards.
TGATCTAAATATGAGAGAAATACAAGCCCGTAAAAATCAATCTTAATTATTATAAATGCACTTAAATTGTGAAATGCATACTTGAACGTGAGTATTAGAATTACAATTAAAAGTATAAATGAAGTTGATTGACAAATACGATATATAAATTAATGTGAATGTTAATTACTTTAAAATTTATACAAAGGATTATATATGTGACAATAAATGTTAAATTATTTATACTAAATGAATAACATTTAATTTTCAATTAAGTGAAAATGGATGCTAATTAGAATACATGAATGTGAATAACGAATTTTATTTTTGAATGTGAAATTTTAATTAATATTAATTAAATGAGTGTGAATATTAATTAATTGAGAATCAATAACGGGAACATGGACGTGAATGTGAATGTAAAATTCTAATTAATATTAATTGAATGAATGAGAATGTTAATTAATTGAGAATTAATAACACCAACATGGATGAAATTCTAATTAATACCAATTAAATGAACGTGAATGTTAATTAATTAATAGTTAATTACAATGAATACATGCATGAATAAGATTGTTGTAGTATGGGTTAATTTCACAAACGATAACTAAACTTACCTAAAAATTAAAAAGCGGTCACTAAAATTTAAAACTTGCAAAAACGGTCACTTAAATTTCATGCGCTTTTACAAACGGTCACTGAAATTTTAATTTGTTTCACAAACGATCACTGAAGGACTGTTATGATTTTAATTCAAACTTAAAGGATCAAAACACGTGGACATAAAAACCTGACCACTTCAAGTGCAAATTTGATTTAGTTATGGGAACACAAGATTAAGGGATTATAGTTATGATATCATCTTAAATTTGTGCTCAAAATTTGATAGGTATGAGATAAATGCTTTCTTCTTTTCAGGTGACAAACAATATGATTATATTCCCTAAATATTTATTGGTTTTGCAAATTTTAAATAACTTCTATCATTTTTCTTTAACAGAGAGTTGACAAAAATAAAAAATAAAAAAAATGTAGTAGTAAAATCAGACCGGTCAAGTGAAGTATAAATGAACACTACAAGAGCTTACTTCTTAATATGTGTTGCTATATTTTCGAAGACTCGACAATAAAAACAATATCTTGTTTTTGATTTAGTTAGAAATGTTAAAATGATATTTTAGGTATTTGCATTATTGTTAAATAAATCGCAAGATGGAAGAAAATTTGTAATGGTATTTTATACATTATCACTATTATATATGGGTAATTAGCACATAACATCATCATCTTTTACTACTATTGTGGAAAACGTCATTACATTTCATTTTTTTAGCATTTTCATCATTATTTTCACATTTCATTGCACAAAATGTCATGTTCATCCATTTTCTCAATTAAAAGTTTTAAAAGGACGGATATACCCTTTTCTTTAAATATAACAAAAAAAAACTAATTGCAATCATAGTCTTAAAATTTTTAAAAGAGCAAATGGGTCCCAAATAAATTATTCAAATGGTAATTAGAACATAATGTCCCTACCTTTCACTATTATTGTGAAAAACGTCCCCATCTTTTTTGACATTTTCACCCTTAATTACACATTTTTTTTTAGAAAAAAGAAGTGCAAATGAGCCACAAATAAATTATTAGATAATTAGAAATTAGTTTTTTTAAGTGCAAACGAGTCTCAATTAAATTTATTAAAATTAATAAAAATTTTAAAAAATTAGAAAGTGCAAAAGAGTCTCAAATAAGTTATTAAAAAATTATAAATCAAAAAAAATTATTTAATTTTTTTAATATGAGTGTATATTCATCATTTCACAACTCTTTATTGAAAAATTTGATGAAAATAGATAAAAATGATGATTTGCCCAATTAAATGTGTAATTAATGGTGAAAATGCAAAAAATAAAAAAATAAAAAAAATTGAAAGATAGGAACGTTTTCCATTATAGTAGTGAAAGGTAGGGATATTATGTACTAATTACCCTTTTAATAATTTATTTGGGACTCATTTGTACTTTTTTTTAAAAATTGGGATTATGATTGTAATTAATTTTTTTCTTTTCATTTAGTTTTATTTAAAGAGAATGGTATATTCGTCATTTTACAATTTTTAATTGAGAAATAGATGAAAATGACCTTTTGCGCAATAAAAATGGTGAAAATGTCCAAAAAAAAAAAGAAAAAAAAAAAGATAAGGACATTTTCCACAGTAACATTGAAAGATATGGACGTTATATGCTAATTACTCTATTCATATTAACATGTAAAAGAAAAGTGGTTAATGAATGCTTACTTAGAAATTTGAATAATGGAGGTTTGTGCAATTTTTAAAATTGTTAAGAACATCAGGTGAGAATATATTATTCAAAACTTGAAATAAGGAAAGTTTACGTAATTTTTGTTAATGTGGGGTGTTTCTCAAATTGTCAAAATTTTACGGGAGATATGATCATTTAAAACTTGATGCCCTTGTTGGTACATAAATTTTGAAATTCATTTTTCTTAATGCTCATTTTCAAAAACGTAATTTTCTAATAAAATAATATTGCACATGGATTCACAATTTTTCCATTTTTTTTAACTATACTTTCTTTACTAATATCACTTTTTACAGAATCTACCTCAAATAGGTTCAAAATAATGAAAATTTGTAAACGAAGCGTCTATAAAGTTATCGTAACATAAACATAAAAAAGATCTAGATTATTTAGCCGTGAAAATAACACGAAATTTATTAAAATATATATTTTGGCAAGAAAAGTGGAAATGTTGAATTAAATGTTTCATTAGCCACTGAACTTTGAGTTATGTTACTGTTTACTCACCGAACTTTCAAACTTGTCCCGCTGGCCACTGAACTTCAATTCGTTAGTGCCCATTACTCACTGGCTCAAATCTGTTAATTGACATGTCTACGTGGCAAGTGGAAAGTCTAGCTGACCAATTAAATCCTAACAAGTGTTAAATGTTTTGTCAAAGTATCGACCACATCAGCATAATAAACACGCATTTGCCATTATAAGTACACGCCTTTCACTCTCAAGTTAACCCCCAATTCACCAAGCCAGTTATCTCTCCTCCCAAATCAGAGCTTCTCCCAGATATCTTAACTCAAGAACCCTAGATTCATCTCAAGAACCATCTTTTCCAATACCTGTCAAACTCGTAGATCTTGAAATCCATTACTCCCAATCTTGCGTGAAGTCCTATGTGTTCCGAAAATCTATTTGAGTTTTTCCAGGTAAACGACGGTATCCCGAATCAGGTAAGAAGACATAGTCGTATTTTTATTTTCAAAATTACACGAATGGAAATACAATGAGATTTAAATTTGTTGGCATATTAAAATGTCATGTTATCAACTCTTTAATAATCTGTAAGGGATTGAAGTTCGGCGACGAACATGACAAGTTTGAAAGTTCGATGAGTAAGTCCTTATGTAATTCAAAGTTCAATGGTTAATGAAACATTTTTGTATTTGCCTCCAATAAAACCGTAGCTAAAAAATGAATGGTCAAAACATTTCATATGTACGACGCTCATTTGAGGTGCGAGCTTACGTCGATGCATGGCTGAGCTGCCCATGTAGAGCCACCCCAGCAACCACCTTGCTGGTGGCGCCGCCTAGCATACCAGACCGTCGTCTTTCTCTTTTCTCAAATAATATAACATGGACACAATCTCGACCGCCGTAGCATTGACAGAGATAAGAACAGCCAATATGCCATCAAATGGGCTGTCGATAATATAGATTTGAAGGATAAACGAATTATCCTTGTCCATGTCATGATCCAACCAAATTTGTATCTCCGTAGGTATCTCGTTCTTTCTTCATTTGAAGATCTATGTGTTGAGATTTCATTTGATGGTGATAATTAATTTATAATGGCTAAAAGTTACCAGTTAAGAGAATCAGAGATTCAAGGATAGTTTATACGATTTGTTATGTAATCGATAATGATTTAGGGTTGGTAAATTAGGTCTTTGCATTTCTATATACTGTTCAAAAATCCTGTTCTAATTGTATTTAAGGATTTAAATTCTAATGTGTCCATGTCATTTTAATTTTTACCTATCTAAGGGTTGAATCTTTGTGATTTATTAACTCTTGTTGAAGTGTATATTTCTATTGTTTAGTCTATTGACTTTTTTCTAAAGAAGGTCGAGCGCCAACTCAAACTGAACAACACTTCTTTCTTCCTTATCGCGGGTTTTGTGCTCGAAAGGGGGTAACTCCAGAACCTTTCAAACTTACTTTATGTGTACTAATTACAAGTAAATTATTTGGCAGCAGAGTTCTATTGCTCATCGCAAGGCTAATTAGGTTCTCGTAATGGAGTTTTTGGGATTAAATTTATTTCNCAGAACCTTTCAAACTTACTTTATGTGTACTAATTACAAGTAAATTATTTGGCAGCAGAGTTCTATTGCTCATCGCAAGGCTAATTAGGTTCTCGTAATGGAGTTTTTGGGATTAAATTTATTTCTTGTTTAAACAAGTGAATTTATACGAATTGGCTTGGTTGGATGATCATTTGTATTAAGAAAAAGTTTTAAATAGCCAGATGGTATTGAATATAAAGTACATACTATGAAACTTGTCAATTTTTCCATGTAGATAGATTACATGTGCTTAATTCCACGATTTTAATGAATTTAGATTCGCGCAGAATTCTCAGTTCGGTAGATGTTGCAAATGCACTTGTCCAGTATATCAGCAACAACTTTATAACGGACATTGTCCTTGGAGCTCGTAGCCGAAGTGCAAAAGCAAGGTATTCTTCGTTGTATCTGTCTCCTCTTTGCCAAACTCAGCTAGTTATTTTAGAAGTATCATAAACTAGTTCATTAGAATATAATTTTCTGAGTTTCATGCAGAGAGTTCAACCTGCTAGATTAAGGGTCACATGGGAGACAATATACTTGATCACAAGTAGATGGAAACTAGAAACTTAGATAGCCACTATAATAGATTTAGGCATACAGTTTTTAGGATATATCCTATATGGTGTCTGATGAGGTCTAAGGTCTATTTGATTTCTCTTTTCACACATTTCTCAATATTTATTTGTCGTCTGTTATCAGGGCATTTAAAAATATAGAAGTTGCCAGCTATTTAGGAAAATCTGCTCATGATACCTGTTCAGTATATGCTATATCAAAGGAAAGAGTACTGAAACTTAAATCAGTCAGTCAACCCTTCACGCTCAACAGTTCAAGGAAGTCACCTCACTTAGGGTGCTCACCAGATACCCCATCTTGTGAAGATTTTCACCAGTAAGTCGAGATACCACGGTTCCTCTTTCAATTGGGTAAAGGCTTGACATACATGACTTAATGTAATTTTATTTTGGTAAATTGCTCTGAAACATTTCCTCTACTTTCCCAGCAAGCGTAATTTGTTCATAATTTTAAAAATTTCATTTCTGATTTCTAAATTCAGGCAAGGGAGCTGGAGAAATGCCACCTCAGAGATATCATCTTTGCACGGAGGAAGCCACTTAAGATCCTTGGACAGTCCTAAAGTGTTGAAATAGTTGCATCAATCATCATATTTCTCTGCGTGTAGTGAATTCAGTGGAAATCATCAGCTGAATGTGCACCTAGGGGACCACCTATTGATAGTTACAACAGAATTGATTCTCACGTGTATAGATTCCTTTCTTGGTCATTACTCCAATAACCTGTATATATCATGTATCTTACACACTAATTTTTATCCAATACAAAGCTTTTCTGCTCTCAAGTAAATTTCTATTTCATCTTCATTTTTATCAAACTT
>CAIGRR010185528.1:0-14368 GCA_903798365.1 Fraxinus sp. 1973-6204 | reverse complement strand
ATGCTGCAGTCCTTGATGAATTTGTTGGGGTTGGGAGCAGTGGTTAGAGATGCACAAAGAGGTTGTCGTGGCCAGGGAATAATGTAGCCCACCATCTAGCTGTTTTGTCCCCAGTTAGTTCGCACCTATGGTGCACCTACACGGAGAAGTGTGTCCAATACAATACATATGATCTTTCAAAAAAGTTTCAACATGACACATTGATTAAATTCTTTATTATATTATATAAATTTAATTTTATACTTGTTATTACTCTTCTTATTGAAATCTTTTAAATATGAGTTTTTATTTATTATTTACTAATAACTTTGAATTAAAAATATATAATTTTTTTTATAAAAATAAAAATATATAATTTTTTTATAAAAATAAAAATAAAAAATGATTATGGTAGAGTGTTCAAAGAGTGTTAATATTGACACGTCTTCGACACACTACCCTAATTGAAGTGCACAGAGGTTCGCACTGGTTGATTGCATTCCGAACTTTATTTTGCAATTGTTTCGGCAATATAATTTAATGAAATACCATGCTTTTCCCAAAACAAATATGTGACCTCAACCATTAAATTAACTCTATAAGCAAGTTCATATGAAGTAGCTTGCAGGCATATTATAGCATCTGCTTTAGATTATGACCAGCCCGAAACAAGCAAATTCAAAGATGTAGAAACTGAAGTGATCTTTCATTCTCAGTCGGAAGCTTGCAACAGTTTCATGACTTCCACCTTTCCAAGATCAATTCAACATTTTCCGTAGCGAAGAAATTTATCGCGAGTTCCACGACCAGGATAGACTATTACTCGACAAACCTTAGAATTTGGTCATCATTTACCTGAAAAAGTGCAAAAGCAAATTTAAAAGCGAAAACAGAAAGAAAGCATTCAAGAAATCGAAGTTTACTTACCTTTTGAAGACAGCAATGACATCTTCATTCATTTGATCACTTTCCAAAAACAAATCCCCACAATCCTTCACATTTATAGTCTCCATTTCAAAAGTTTGGCGACAGTTATATTCATCCCATTCGAACCACATCTTCGCAAGGGATTCCTTCTTAAAGCAGGTTATGTGATCATCCTCTTCTGGCGAGTTGGAAGCAACCAATCTGTATGTGTATACCTTCTTCACTTGGCCAGGTCGAAATGCACGTCCTATTGCTTGGCGGGTTACTGATGGGTTCAAATGAACATCCAATATAATAATACGTGAAGCCCCTACAAGAGATATCCCTTCACCGCAGGCTTTGATCGAACCAAAGAACACACGAGCATCCGATGAATTGTTGAATCTCTCCATAGAAATCTCCCTCGTCTCAGAATTTGAATCACCAGTTATCATGAACATTTCCTTGCCAAGACTATAACCCTTCACTTTTACACTGAGTCTCTCCAAGAATTTTAGAGGCAGGAGATACTGACTGAAGACCAAAAGCTTCTCACCACTAGATTCACAAAGCTGGAGAAGATTCAGATAGAATTTTGCCTTTACACCTTCTCTCAGATCAAGTTTCTTCAAAATTGAATCAACTTTCTCCTCATCAACTCTGTCTCTCACCCCAGAATTCTTTGAGAAATTCTTCAACCGTGGATGAACATAAACTGCACTTCCTTCTGAATTTATTTTGAACTTTCGGCCTATATTTCTAAGCTCTTGAACTTCAGTTTGTTGCTTGGGGCTGAGCTGAAGAAAGACGGAGAAATCGACAAGACCTGGAAGTTCATCCAAGTTGTCTCCCTTGTAATAGTGTAAAACTTTTCTTGTCATTTCCCGCAGATCTTGTATTACAGTCACCTTCCTCATAAAGTTAGCATCTTTTGATATTGTGTGCTCTATTAAATCATAGAAATCATTTTCTGTGACCTTTTTCAGCAAGCTCCTTGTACTTGAAATTTCTGCCCTGCTCAAGATTCGCCTTTTGATTGCTCTAGAAGTCTCCAGTTTCAGAAACCTAGGACGAACAAGATTTAGAATATTGAAGACTTCTTTGACATGGTTTTGGTACAGTGTTCCAGAGAGCACCACCTTTAATGGTGTCTGAACGTTCTCGAGGGAGGTCAAAATATCCGTGTCCTGGTTTCTTGGAGTGTGACCTTCATCCAGAATTAGAATAGTAGGACACTTCAGCAATATCTCTTGGCAAGATATAGCAGCTTGGCAATTACCACTGTCACACACAATGGAAGAGAATTGCTTATACCCCAAGAACAAAATGCTCCTCTCTTTAGCCCAATCACTTAAAACTCGTAGTTGTTGAGATCTGCTATCTGCTTTAACCGAGTACAAATCGTATAGAGGCAAGTCTTCCACTTGCCATCTAAGGAACTCTTTCTTCCAGGTTGCCAAGATGCCTCTTGGCAGTACGACAAGTGGTCTTGCAAATGGATATTTGGCCATGAAGCTCTGGAGGAAACTGATTATCATGAAGGTTTTTCCCGAACCAGGTGCATGAGCCATAATACAACCACCAGGATTATCCGTCATCAGATTGCTTGCAAGAAAATTAAATCCCTCGACTTGATGGGCCTTCATCTCCCTCTTGTGCCGTGGATGTGGGTAAATGTCAGCAACAGAGAAATCAGTAGCAGATGGTTTAAACCCATCAGGAAGGATTCCAGTTTGATCCAGGTCCTTGGTAGTCCGTCCTTCACATCTGTAAGTTCTTGTACTCTTCGTACCCTGAATATAAATCAGAAAAAGGAAATCAGTTGAATCAGACAAACATGAATTGGTTCAAATGGGGACACAGGTCGAGGTTTATTTTAGATAAAAAAAACATAAAATAGCAGGTAGAATAAAAAACGTCGAATCCCGGTGTAATCAGTATGTATGACTCTGTTCTCCAGAGATGTACATTAAGAATCTTAACATTGAATTATTGAAAAGAATTCTTGAGTAATTTTTGATGTTGTTAAAGGAAGGATGTCACTTACACTCGTATTTATTTGATCAAAAATTTCCATAAAAATAAATGGCACTCAAATTGGTTGTTTTTGAAGTTTCAAATGAGGGAAGTGAATTCGACTATGCTGCATTGCCACTATATTTGCAAAGTGAAAGCAGAAAAGAAAACTAATGATTGAAGCAAATTAATGTATAACAAACTTAATGTGGAAAATTTAGAAATACAAAAACTGAAACAAAGCAAGAATAAAACAAAGTCGGGTGTGCGGCATTGTCGCTATATTTACAAAGTAAAAGAAGAAAAGTACACTAATGTAATAGCAGATATGATTTTGTAACAAATTTACTGTGGCAAATGTAGAAATACAATAATGAAAGGTAAATCCAGAACAAAGAAAAATGTAGTGATACCTACAGGTGCATCATTGTAAGCAAAAATAAATATTTCACCTAATACATAATTATGACAGATGTATATCAACTCCCAAACTTCACAAGAAAACCAGAAAGATAATATATAAAAAGAAAATTGATATAAGAAAAAGAGATGAGCCAACCTTGGAGAAATTGTACTCAATAATGGTATCAATCCTTCTCCTAATGATTCCACATATGCGGCAAACCTCACCGATATCATCTTTCATTATAAAGGAATGTTCGCAGTCTCCTCTGGTCTCAGCTTCCTTTTCATCCAATAGAGGATCTGCAGCAAAGTCCTATCACATTTCAAGAAGAACAAGTTAATGATGAAGGAACTTCACAGTGATCAATAAATTTAGCAAATAAAAATGGATTTCTTAACAATGTGCTTATAGAATGCATAATAATACTTTACGAGTATGTTTCACAGTAATGGACTGGACTAGACTAGACAATATAATCGAAAATTTTAGCTTCTTTTTCATTTTTAACGTTGTCTAGTACTACCCAATAATCGGCCGTGCCAAACATTCCATAAAGAGGTCCATAGTGATTAACTTTAAAGAAACTAGCAAATTTTGAATTGTTGCCTAAACATTGGAAGCAAAAGATTTTGGCATTGAAATTTGATGGAATAGCAAACTAAAGAAATGCAGATTGATAAAATAAGGAAAGAAAGAAAGTGCTGCACAGGGAACAGACACCAAAAATCATACATGTATTTAGAACAAACAAAAATATATGTCAAGCAATGTTGAAGAAGCAATGAGCAAATATAATAACAATGATATCAATTAGTAGAACATAATGAAAATGGACTTAGATTACCTTTGAACACTCTAATGCAACTGTCATCTCATTCCAAATACCAGTAAGACAATCGGAATAGGTGTCTGACTGTCTGTCCCCTTCCTCCATTTCCAAGTCATCCTCTGTGCCGACATATAGACCCTTATCATTAATCAGTTCATTTTCACCGGAAAGATTTGCACCTCCTCTTGAACTTTGAGTTTCAACATTGTCCAGTTCCTGCAACTGATTGTTAATCAGTTCATTTTCACCAGCAATATATGTATCTCCTTTTAAACATTGAGTTTCAACATGCTCCAGTTCCTGCAACTGATTGTTAATGAGTTCATTTGCACTGTCGATATATGGATCTCCTCTTGAATTTTGAGTTTCAACATAGTCCCTTTCCTGAAACTGATTGTCAATCAGTTCATTTTTATCAGCAAAATATGCATCTCCTCTTGAACTTTGAGTTTCAACATAGTCCCGTTCTTGCAACTGATTGTTAATCAGTTCATTTTCATCAGTATGATATCCATCTCCTCTAGAACTTTGAGTTCCACCATAGCCCCATTCCTGCAAGTCATTGCTAATCAGTTCATTTTCACCTGCAAGATATCCATCTCCTCTAGAACTTTGAGATTCTACAAAGTCCCCTTCCTGAAACTGATTGTTAATCAGTTCATTTTTACCAGTAAAATATGCATCTCCTCTTGAACTTTGAGTTTCAATATGGTCCAGTTCCTTCAACTGATTGTTAATGAGTTCATTTTCAACAGCAAGATATCCATCTCCTCTTGAACATTGAGTTTCGACATAGTCCCGTTCCTGCAACTGATTATTAATTAGTTTCTTTTCACCAGCAACAAATCCATCTCCTCTAGAAATTTGAGTTTCAACGTAGTTCCAACAATGAAAACAATTGAGAGGACTATTAAAGCTACATTTCCAACAATGAATGGAAAGTTTTAATTTATTTCATAATCGTAAACTAAAATACAAATGAGCGATTCTCCTATTCTTTGTCATTACTTCAATGGAACAAAACTCATTCATCTTTACAAATAATTCTTTGAATGGATGTATGACTAGTAAGGTCACTTGAAAACAGTCATATAGGAAAAATTGAACCCAAAAAAAAAAAACACCAGAAGTTCCTTACCACAAAGTCCTCCATAAGTAGGTTGTCAACAGACTTCTTCAACCCAAATCCTTGGTAGGAACAATAACGATTCTCACTTATTTCTTCTTCATCATCCAAATCGATAAAAACAGGCTCAGACGAAGAGAGGAGCTGTGTAGACGGAACAAACTGTTTGACAGCAGCACTACTTCCATCATCATCATCTTCTAAGATAATGATACTGGTAGGAGCTAGTCCAGTTGCCTTCGGTACCTCTTTATTCTGTACAACTGAACACTTATATGGAAGTACAGGATCCATTGTATAGCGAACATCTAATGCCTGCTTCTTCTGCACAAGAAGCTCCCTCATATATTTACTTACGCTTCCAAAATTGCCAGCATCCAAGTCTTTTGCCAAATTGTTGACAGACAAGGGATCAGACCGATCTAAATCCGTAAAACTAGTTTCTTGGCCTTGCCAGTTAGTTTCATAATGCCAACCAGAATCGACGGCTGCATGGCTGTGCCCACTTCCTTCATCAGTATACAACCTTCTCCGCTTTTTGTAAAACAATCCTGTGGTTAAAAATTCAAATCCAAAGATAATATGATGGACTTCATTATACGTATTTTGCTCTTTGATAGGAAAAATGGAACATCTCTTGAGAGCATGCTCTCCAATTTATATCAAGAAACTATTCATGGGCTTAAATGCAGATACCAAAATAGAAACTGTTACGTTGATCGCGAAATCTGGAGAGATTTTAACAGTTCTAAAGTAATGAGCATAGCATTGAGAATGGAAGCACTAAAGAAAGAACAACTAGAAATTAAAAAGTTACAACTGAAAGAGTACCATAAAATAATAAAATATACAGAAAGTAGTGGAATTTGCATCCCTGTGGGAGCTAATGTTGTGTATGAGATGATAAATTTGTTTATGTATTTATTCTGATCTGGGACAAACAATAGATCTTTTTCTTTCACAAGAAAATTGGTTTTAATACAATGGGTATACCTATTTAACATTTTTCTAATGAGCGACAACTTAGATAATGCATTGGATGTGCCTACACTATCTCAAGTATGATGCATTTCAAGGGTCGGTCACCACAACAAGAAAAGATAGTAAAAAAACCACGAATCAAATAGAAACAATTTCCGTGCAAGTGAGATTTCCTTAAAACCATCAACAAGTAGATTAAATCATCAAATCAATATCCATGCGACGAGGCTCTTGGAGATGCTCTTAAAGATCAAAAAGCAAGCAACCAAAATAGATCGATGAAGTAGCTATTAATAAGTCATCAACGAAACTGTAATCTAATAGTATAAAAAAGAGGCCCGATTTTTTTCTTTCCATCCAAACTAACAATAAATCAACACCCAAACCATTGTTTTCCAAATAAGATAGATACCACTTGATCAACCAAATAAAAGCAACTAAAATCAACACGAACAGACAAATAAAAGAAAAACTTAAAATGACATTTACTTTATAATAAAATGATACAAACACCTATGCATATACATATGTAAGAACATGTGTGTGAATCAGTGTATGAAGAGAGTATCAAAGACGAAGAGATTACCACTGGAACTATCTGCTTCCTCCATTGGGACCACTGATAAAAAAAAAAAAAACCATTAATTAATATTTCAACATGAAAACTGCGTGCATGTTAAATTTCGTACTATAGAACATGGGTTGACATGATTTTGAGCAAAAAGATCATTTTTTACGTATCAAATTAATCCAACAAAGAAATAAAAAAGAGAGAAGCAACTCCACATAGAACAAAAATAAATCATCAACATTTTCCGGAAATGGTCAGCTAAACAAACAGTAAAATGACTTACACTTTAATAGCACCCAACTTAAAGAATGGAAGAAGCAGATGAAAATTTTAAGGGTTTTTTTTTTGGCAGACGGGTTTCTTTTTGGTGGAATGTGGAGAGTTTCTTGAAGGTTATTTGATTTGTAAACAGTCAGCTAATTTCATATTTTCCATTTTTTAAAATTGTCATTTTTTAGAACTTTTCGGATTTGGCCCACAATTCAACGTGAGGGTGCTATATTGCGCAGGCTGCGCATCCTAAGATCTACGTGGCCATTGACAAGAGGCTAATATGATATTAAATAATAACTACAATTATATGAATAATTTAATATTACTTCTCATTTAAACCCCTGTTTGGTGCACATTATTTTCAAAAGAATATTTTTTCTTTTTGTTGATGTGATGGGGAGTATGTGATTGAAAAAGAAGGAAACGTTATTGATGTGATGGAAAATATTATTTTATTGTAGAATGTGGTTAAAAATAAGTAGAAGAATGAGAATGATAAAAAAAATATGGCCCAAACAGGGGCTAATCTATCATCTAATGCCACGTAAAACTGATATTATAACCCGAGTAAAGTTAAATATCATTACTCTTTATAATTTGACAGTAAAATTCACAGCCCTTGTTTGAGCCCATTTTATAAAAAGCAATTTTTTTTCTTTTTTAAAGAATGTGGTTAAAAATGTGAAGAAAAGTTTAGGATTTATTTATAAAATTATATTATTAAAAGAATTTATGACTAAAAATGATTTTAAGAAAAAAAAATTAAATTTTAAATAATAAGACTCAATCAAGGTTTCAACTTATACTGCATTGTTTTAGATGCTAAAATATATATAAAAAAAAAATTTAAACAATGAGTATTTTGTATCAGTTAGGTCTCGAGATTTTGGATGTCTTGTGTGAAGCTCTAAAAAAGTGAAGTATGACGTTGAAATGTTTCAGTCACTAAATCATTTATTCATTAATCGACTTTATTTTATAAATCTCTAAATAATTTGCAACAAAAACAAAAAATAAAAATAAAAATGAATCTAGATCTCGAAATTATTCAATGGCCTATCACGTTTCTCACCATTTGATAATAACGAGTAAAAAGGTTGAAGAGAAACATCTAGAAATATTAAATTTAGGACCCTTAATTTCCTAATGAAAATTGTAGGACATAGTATCAAGATTATCCCAAGTTCTTGGATTATAAATGTTGGAGGGAGTAGATCTATTCTCAATTAACTTAATATATATTAGTTTCCTTGTGTACTTTATCATCAACATATTGTTTGGGAGATTTTTTTTAAAATTTCCAAAATCATTTTAATCACACGTTCCATGTGACTAGTAACTTTTTAAGTACAGATTTTTCATAAAAAAAAAATCATTTGGAAAAATCTCACCCGAACAAACACTCTTTTTTATTGTTTCAAGTAAGTCCTAGTTCTTCCTCATGAGTTTAGATGATCTTGTTAATGAAAAAACTGTTGGGGAAAATATGATTGCACCGAAGTTGGAGACGAACGTACCAAGATTGCAGTAACAATTTACGAACTTGAGAACAATGAACTAAACTTGATTGTTATGAAATGATCATCGAAAGCTTGAACGCTTAAACGCTGTCCTCAAATAATATTTGCCCTTTACGGATTGAAATTGATGCTTGAAGGTTTTCCGGCAAATGGTTTGAAGGATTGAACAAGCCTTGAAATAAATTAACACTCAAGCAATAAGTGTAATTCANACGGATTGAAATTGATGCTTGAAGGTTTTCCGGCAAATGGTTTGAAGGATTGAACAAGCCTTGAAATAAATTAACACTCAAGCAATAAGTGTAATTCACCAAAACTTAAGAATACTATGACAAATTATTAAATATGAATAGGAATGAAGTTTTGATCTTTGATTGGAATGTATAATTGAACTTCCATTATTTTTCATGTGCCAAACCTTGAACATCAATGTCCTGTTTATAGGCCAAGTTCAGATGCACGAAACAGTGCAAAAAACAAGTGAAAAGGCATCGATTTCAAAAATCAAAGTGTAAAAAACGGCTACAAAACGGTCGAAAATTTGTACCATGCGGTCGCATGGGTACAAACCCATGGGACCGCATGGTTCAAGCCATATGAACCATGTGGTCGCATGGTTCACTCATAAATTTTTTTTTTTCCCTTTCCATTCCAAATTCTCTCTTCTTCTTCTCAATTCAATTATTGAACAATATACAACAAAAACTAGCAAAAACTTTATAAGCTCGATAAACTTATCTTGTTTTTTTCAAAAAAAATGTGCACCATCAACCAAACGTAAATGCTTATTGCATAATACAACAATTAAATTCATACATCACTTTCCACTTGCTAATTCGCTATGGAGAAACTTGAATTTTAATTTTGCTCAATCCAATGAACCGCGTTAGTCAAGTTTTCGATTTGGTTGGCATTTTTCCCGTAGAAGATTCTATGACATAACTCCTTATGAAACTATCGGGGATCTTCACATTTCGTGTTCTCGTCCTAGAGCCGTTGTGGCTCCTCGAACTTTTACTTTGACTCATTACTTCACAAGGAAAGACCCTCCTTCTAGTGTCATTGGTGTCAAAAAGTGACGTGGCACCTCTTGATTCAACTTAAATGAAGTTAAGAAAATTTGAAATGTAGCTAGGTCGGACTTATGCTTTGTCTGAGCTCAAAGGTAGGTATGCAAGTGTAAAATTGTATTGTTGAGAGAAAATTTGAATTCACGTGTAAGATGAAAATTGGTCCTCTTTTACATAGGGGAGGAATTACGACTATCAACCCCTTGGTCATTCCTAGCCACAGTAGCAATCTCGATTCATGTGCCGCTGCCATGTCAAGGATTTTGATCGGTGGATCAAGGTGGCTGCAATAACGATAGAAGCATGAAATAACCAAGATCCTTAATACAATCAAAGTGAGAAAGCTCATATATCCCATGATCTTCTCCTACTTAATAGATACAAATTTATACTTATAAATGATATACAATGTAACAACAATATCTATACAAACAGTATACCACATGTGAGGAAAAGTGGATTATACATAAGATAAAACAAAAATGTACTAATTGACGAGAATCGAGATCTCTAGGTATAACTGGATCGTAGAATGAACAAGATTTTAGCTTATTCCTCCCTCTTCTTCAATGTTGGATGCTATTATGTACAGTCCATCTCATCAGACGAGCTAATATTGCTTATCGGCCACTGAGAGCAGAAAAATTTGCACGCATAGCAGTTTCAGAGTGATTACTAATGGCTTGAACTTCAGCAGGATTCCTATTTTCATCAGCTGTAGAAGCAGGCCTATGATCTGATGCATAACCAGCAGGAGGAGGAGGAGGAACTATGGGAGGAGATGCCGAATTTGGGGACGTCTGATTTTCTTCCTCGGCCTTTCCTATAGACGATGCTTCTTGCAGTTGCAAAGCGTACTCTAAATTCCACAACACGTCCCCCATGGTAGGTCTGTCGACGCCATAATCTGCCAAACATTTCTCTGCAGCTTCAGCAAGTTTCTTCATTGACTCGGGATTGATATGTCCAACAAGTGTAGGATCGATAATCTTTTCGAGTAGGCCTTTTCGCTTCCACTGCATTGCCCATTCTGCCAAGTTCACTTGCTCTCTTGGCAATGCCGGATTAATGGCAGGACGAGCACATAAAGCCTCCAAAAGAACGACTCCGAAAGAGTACACATCAGATTTGTCAGTAAGTTGTTGTTTTCTGAAGTATTCGGGATCCAAGTACCCAAAACTCCCTTTCACGGCTGTGCTCACATAATTTTGTTCTGATGTTGGAGCATTTTTGGAAAGGCCGAAATCAGCCATTTTCGCAATGAAATTGTCATCGAGCAAGATGTTTGTGGACTTGACATCACGATGAATGATGCCCTGTGCCGCGCCTGTGTGCAGGTAATGCAGCCCACGCGCGGCCCCAATGCAGATTTCGAGCCTTTGCTTCCAAGAAAGGGATGGCAAGTCCTTTCCATAGAGGTGATCCCGGAGAGGTCCATTCGACATATATTCATATACCAGGATCATTTCGGAATTTTCATCACAGTATCCAATCAAGGACACTAAATGGCGATGCCTGAGTTTGGACAACATTTGTATCTCAGTATGGAATTCATTAATGCCCTGTTCGGATTGGGGGTTGCCTCGTTTCACGGCTATTTTCAATCCATCTTCGGTTTCTCCGAGATAGACGTTGCCAAATCCACCAACACCGATAATTGCAGCTGGATCCCAATTCCTGGTCGCTTCCTGCAGTTCAGCAAACGAAAAGTATCGGCCTAATCCCATTGTTGATGAAAAGAATTGACTTTTCCGAGAACCTAACGACTTCGACACAAAGCTTGAATCGGTGGCATGGAGAGGAAGTAACCAAGAAGAGAAGCTTTTTGTCTTCTGCCAATCTTGAGGCCTCTTTTGCCATTTGACAGCCATTGCACCTAATCCGACAAAAGCTCCAAACATCATTGCAAACCCAACTGCTGCCACCGTGCCTTTCCCCGAACCATTGGCTGTTTTTCCATCTACACCAAACTCGCCTTCTAGGCTACCAACGGAATTGTTCACCCTGAAAACCTCAAGACCATTCAAGAGCGCATTTCTCGTGCCCGTGTTTTCATTCATTGGACCAACCTGAACAGTCAGCGGGCTAAGGCTCGTAACCATGGAAGAATTCACGACGATATCAGTATAGTAAGCTGATGCCAAGCTCCCCGTAAGAGTACTCAAGTCGAGCCCAGTCACACCCGCCTTCCCATTGATATACACATTAAAGTAGAGATCATTCATAGATTTGCTCACTATGTCACAAAAATGCAGACGAACAAGGTAAGTGAATGCAGTATCAATGTCCATTTTCCATGTAATGTTGAAATTAGGAACCTGAACATTGGCATCCGCCATTTCAATGGCTGATGCGTAAACCACCGGTGGAGCAATTGAAGGTGATTCGCCCTCTGGATACACAATTATATTCGGTGCAACGGAAACATTCGATGCGGTAACACCTGGATCAAGGTACTCATGGTCAGACTCCCAAGATCTTCCAAGGGTGTCATTTTCCGGGGTGATGATCGGTCCCCCCACATTAAGCCTATATATGGACTGGAACGCATTATTGGTTAAACCGGAATAATGTCCTTTAGGGAAAAGCATTGAACCAGAATCTTGAATCAGCATATCAGGGGCTGAAACAAACTCAATGGCATTAATGAAAGCAAAACTATCAGCATCCGGCTCAAATTTAATCGAAAACCTCTCCGTTGTTACATTAACTAGGTACTCTTTAAAAGTCCATTTCAAGTTTTCGTTGTTCTTGAATTCTTGTACAAGGACAAATTCATCTGTCTTAACCTTAAACATGGCATTCTGCAAATCATAATTAGTGTTTTGCACCGGGAAGAAATGTAGACGAATCCAATGCCAACCCGGCTGAGTAACATGGAAGGTATAAACCGCGGATTCCTTTTCAAAGATTTTTGCCGTAAGATAAATGGGTGAAGGTACATTGGCAGATGGTACAGAAACTTGAATGTCTTTTCCTTTATAGGCTAAATATTTTCTTGCATCTGAATCACTCACAAAAATGCGATTATTCGAGAGGGTGGTGGAGGACGATGCTCCACAATCGAAAAGGTAATTATCAGGTGGGGTAAAGGCAGCAAAGGTAGGAACAAAGAGGTAGAAAAGAACCAGGAGGGTGGCCGTAGGTGGCGGCCATACGCGGTGTCCTCTAGGTGTCTTCTCCATCTCCAGCAAAAATGAGATGGGGTTATGGAAAAATGATGGGAAAAAAATGCTTCACTTGTTCACAGAAATTGTGAAAATAATTTGATTGTTTTGGAGGCAATGAATGTGATGAAGTTTTGATATGGCATTCCAATATTGTAGCAGGTTTGTGGGGTGGGGAGATGTGTGAACTTTTTCAGTTATTTTTGGAGGGCTATAAAACAGATATTTGAAGCACTAGTGAACTAACGTACGACAGCTACATTTCATAGGAATGTTTAACATATCAAAAATGTCAAACTTCAACACAAAATAAATCGTGTTTACGAAACACGTTTTGCATGTCAAAAACATGACTTCAGGCTTCATGGTGTTTTGGGGTTCCTTTATTTTCTCTTCCAACCCTTTCTTATTCCTTCACCTTCACCTTCACCTTCACCGTCACTATGGGTGTGACAATATATGGTGTGAGAGAGAGAGAGAGAGAGAGAGAAGGTAAGCACACAGTGTGTAAGAATTATAATGCCCACTATGGGTTTGACAAGTGTTTGGTGAAGATTAAAATTAAATTTTTAGTAAATTGTAATAAAAAATTTTGAAATGTAAAGTTAAAAAGTTGTGGAACCCATGGTGTTACCACATTATACCCCGACTATTGATGTGGCGTGTTGCCATAATCAAAATGGGTATTATAACTTCTATCCACTGAGAACAAGTCTCAGAAGTTAAGTGAGTAATAGTATTTTTTAAAGAAATCTGGTATTGTATTTTCTTGCCTACACAAGTTTTTATTGGACAAAAAAAAATAATGAATCAACACATTTTAGCTGCATTAACAATTCAAAAGAGGTAGATAGCAAGTTTACCTTAAGTTTTAAGACAAATTAACCAATTATGTCTACGTTTTTGAGTTGTACAAAGAAATGATTGAGTCATGCTACACTTACGTTTACATCTTTATTAACATTATGTGATGTGACAAAGCAGTTTGGTCATTTAGAAATGCACATCTAGATTAATTCTTTATTTGAATAACACTTATTCAAATCAATGGCCAGATTTTTTTACTCATCACACAACGTCAACAAAGAAGTACAATTTGAATGTATAACATGCATGTAAACAAGTAGAGCCCGAGGTACACACTCCTTGGGACAGGGATACCATCAAAATCTGCAGAATGTGGGATAATCAGTAGCATCTCGGCTAAACAAACATGCAGTTAAACATGGAAAAAGCAAAATTAGAATTGTTAAAGGAAAAATAAAAAATTACCAGGCTCTTGAAATATCTCTACATTTTTCCTTTCCTATATAAGAAATTGACCTTTAAATTTGTACAATGTTCCCATCAGGGGCGAATCCAGCCTTGAAGTTCAGCACGGGCGGTCGACGATCATTGACTGTTGACCGCAACGATAGAAATGACGATATTGATTATTAATTTTTAATTAAATAATATTAGAAATTGTTTGATTAATATATAAATACACTAAAACGTAGTAATGATATAATATGAAAATATAAT
>CAIGRR010185488.1:0-16388 GCA_903798365.1 Fraxinus sp. 1973-6204 | reverse complement strand
GGCCATGAGTTTAGGGAAAAATTCAAAAATCAGGTGTTAACTTTGACACAATTCAATTTTCAGGTGTCAAGTTTCAAAATGCAAAACTCAGGTATTTATTTATTAATTAAAAATATTTTTATTAATTAATTATTAAATAAATTTATTAAATATTTAATTCTAATATAATATTATTAATTCACCCCACCTCCACCACTCCTACCGTTCCGGGGACTATTCAAGCGACCGTTTCGACCACCACTCTTTTTCGGCGATCGTTCCAATAACTATTCCGGCAACTGCTCCGATTCCGACAATTTATACAATATGGTCACAAATTATTTTACTGTCACAATTCAAAAATTTTGTATGTCACAGTTAATTCGTGAGTCACAAATTTCAACATTAGTTGGTCACATATCAAAATTTATAGGTCACATAGTCACAAATTTTTTCACGGTTACAGATTATATAATTTGTAGGTCACAAATAACAAAATGATTGATCACGGATTATATTTTGTCACAGATACTGAATTTTAAGGTCAGATTATATTTTAAATCACAAACACTCTCCGTCTCGTCGTCAATGCCACAGCCAATGCCACAACCACCACCACCAAGAACACAACATCACCACTATTAGCACCACCATCAAACGAGATCTGAACCTACCAACCCACCACACACTCCACGCCTGGTCACACCCACGCCGCCAATACCACCGCATCGCATCGCATCGCATCGCACTGCACCCATATCACACACACCCACCACCTCTGCAGCATCCAACCAATTTAGAACTTGTTTGGAAGAGATTTTCTCAAATTATTTTCTGCACAAATATTTTCAATCATGAATTTTCACAAAAAAAAAAAAATAAAATAAAAATAAATCCCCCCGTAAAGAAAAGAATCTCTTCCAGCCCAAACAAGCTCCCGTCGCTAGTGGCAATCCATAGCAATCTTAAATTATACTAGGCAACATCATAAAATGTAGAATCAAATTCAATTCTGATCGCATTGGAGAGTGGCGAAATATGGTCTTTCTGCATCATCTTTGCAATTCCTCATTATCACCGCCTTCTTGTGGGCATCATTTTCCGTTCCAGCTGATGCAAAGCCCAAATCCCCAGCAGGTTTCGTCAAAAAGACCATATCCTCTCATTCCATCGTCATCTTCTCCAAATCTTCTCCAAGGCAGGGACGCAGCCGGGACGCTGTCGCGTCGGACACTGCTGCGAACGGCAGCGTTGGATACAGAGAGACGAGGGAGATAGTTGGTTTGATATGTAAAATAAAATACCCGATTTTTGAATAATTAAACTTTCACCGTGATTTTTGAATTGGTGTAAACTACGCCGATGATTTTTTATAATTTCCCTTTATATTTTTTTTTTAAAAAAAACAACGTTTAAAAGCTTGAGCCCAAAACTTAATACAAAAAACAGGCCAAAGTCCAACACCCCTCCTCCTTCCCTACGACTTCATGCTCTGCAAATGGCGATTCTGATTTCTGGCAGCAGCCTTGCTCCTTCTCCTCCTTCCCTTTCTTCCATGCGTAACTTCTGGATCTGCAAAAAATGACGATATTGGCAGCAGTTCAAGTTCCGCCCTTGGCCGTGTCCGATTAAAAACTGTCACGTCCGACCCGTATTTCGTACAAGTACCCGTGTCGTGTTAATACGGGTATGCCGACCAAAAAGAAGGGTCCGAGCATCACAGACTCTATCTAGTGCAATGAAGTGGTACAAAAAGGAAAATCGGGGCACATCTTGGCATAGCAAAGCCAAACGGATTGCACTCACCACTACTGTCTATCATATTTGGATGGCAAGGAACAAAAAGATATTTGAAGACCTTACTCCTCAAGTTGATAGTGTTATCCAACAAAACAACACACACGTATACAAAGTAATGTTTGCCTTGTATCCGAATGTTTTGATTAAATGTGAGTTATTAGCTTTGGGTCTTTAATCGTTTATACATCACTTTGGTTCTTTTGTTTCAATGCTCCTTGACTTTTGCTCGGGTATACCCGAAGTTCTTGTATACATCATATGATTGTTGATTGTCCAGGAATGCCCCGTGTATTATGTATATGATTTTGATCAATGGAAATTTATTTACCGACCAAAAAAAATAAAAAAATAAATGACTAAGTCCAATAATTTATGTACCCCAATCATACTACATCTTTTGTAGAAAGTAGCGACGAAACCATTAGGAAGAGAACGTGGTAACAAAATATTTCATTAGTTTTACCAAACTATTAGGAACCAATATCATTTCTTGATTTAAGTTTTAAGTAGTGATCCTTGATGGCATGCTCAGTACACTCTAAAACGGACAAGACAAGTGACAAATTCGTCACATGCTTGATGCTTCTCTTCGTACTCATTTCCAATCTAGTCTCTAAGCCTAAAATACTATGATTTACTCGTCATCTTCAAGTATTCCAATCCTATGTTAAATGAAAAAGTGAAATAAAACATCGGACAAATGCCCCTAGCAAGTATTTTAAGCCTTTGCACTGCTTCGTAGATGAACCTGAATCAAAAAGCCTATTTATATGATTCCCTATTGATCCTAAGCAAATCACATTATTCAGTATATACCCCTTATGAGACAACAAATTCGTGGATTCTCTTCCTTAGAGTAACTGTTTGCAGTGCCTTAGCCCAAATATTAACATCACAATCAAAATTATCTTCAAGAAATGAAAACAAATACGTAACTGTTATTTCTTATTTTATGAAACGAGATTCTAGTCTCCCCAGATGCTAATGTACACAAAACCAAATTTTCGACCACACAAACAGTGTAGTCCTTCAATGAAACAGAAGAGCGGTGCACCTTTTGTTTTTCTCTAATGCTCCGTGTTATGGTCTGTGATTATGAGATCTGTTCAGCAAGTCCACGATGAAGATCGCTTAATCACGGGCTTCATTAGTTTGTCCTCTTCGAGTGAGATCATCCCCAAATGTGAAGGATCCTCCAACATCATTTTTGCCACGAGATACCCAGCAATGGACCACGTCTGGTATTTTCGAGCTTGCTTCCCGATATATCTTCCGAGTTTCCCATCATAATATTCAGGCCAGCCATCCTTGATCAAACGGCTCTCCGCAAGATCAATTGCTCGTCTTGCAATCTGCGGCCGTCCAGTCTTGATGCAGGCAGCCGTTAGCAACCATAAAAGCACTGGATTTAGGATGCACAAGTGTAGCAAAACAAGATGTACGAGTTAGATGACTCTTCATGAAAAATATATACTAAAAAGTAGGAAAGGAGGATAAAGGGATTAGCGACTTCTATTCATGCAAGAATTCAGTGCATGGAATAGTGAAGACAATTCATATAAATACATACGTCCCTTATCTAATAGCTTAAGCTTAGAAAACACCCCTTATCTAATAGCTTAAGCTTAGAAAACACGGTCATTCAGAACACACAAAGAACCTAACTTCAATTCTTGCCACCACTCATTTATGAAATTGAGTGTTAGGCATTCTATAAAAAGTGAATCCACTATGTACATGAGGGATGCACTCAAGAGAGAAAATTTAAACTTTTAGAGGAGGTGGTTTGACAAGTAGTACCCAACCAAATTAAAACCATGATTTTAGAACAAATAAGATTTTCTTCATCAACAAAATGATTTATTTTTAATTTTTTCACGTAGAACTAAAATATCAACTTTAAATAACAAAAAGGACAATCGAGAAAGACAATATAACCTGGCCAAGATCCTCCGTTATGGTAACTCCATCTCGTGTTTTTAGGATCACAACCAGTCACAATACGCCATTCATGACTTTCGATTGCCGGATAAGCTATTTTCAAAGGCATTTCTCCGACAAGCTCTTCCCACCGTGATTCAATAAGATCCATGATAGCCGAAGCTTGCTCAGGAGTGGCAAGAGAAGACAAAATGGCGACACAATTACCTAAAGCAAACCATCTAAAATCCATCCTCGCAGGACTAACATTACCGATAAAGTAACCACCACGAGTCGGCATAAAGTCAAACACCCACTCAGGGATTGAGTCGGGAATAACATTGAACTTATTAACTGCAGTATGAGAATATTCTTCGGTTTTATACCGATATATGTCATTTAATTGTTGGAAGTCGATCCAAAAATAACTTCTCATGTGATAACTCAAGGCGTGCAAACGCTTGACTATTCTCTCAACGAACTCTTTGCCCTCTGCATCATGTTTCAGCATTACTAAAGCACTTCTCAATGCCATAAAGAATAGAGCTTGAATTTCAATAGGATAACCATATATTCCCTGGAAAATTGAACTGGAACCATTAGAATATACATGTAAAATATGGAAAAATTTGTGAAGTGAATTCACAATAAACTTGTCAAACACAAGAAGAAAAAATTCTAAGAAAGTCATGAGGCGGCCTTAACAATTCGTGTTAGATTTCTATATCTAAACTAATTAAGTACCTGTATAAGTAAATAAAAATGGAAAAAGTTCTAGATATATGGGGAAAAATAAGAACAATGAATCGAAAAACATAAAGAATAAAGAATATAATGTATAAAGGACCAAGACCTGTAAAGCATGTAAAGCAAAATGTTATTAAAGTTCCAACTTGAAGCCAAATATAAAGAAATAAGCCTAAGCTGCCAACATATCAACAAAAGAGAAGTCTTTTCTTAAATTTCTTAATTAATATTCTTATGTTAATTCCTAACCCTTAATTTTAATCAAATAACCAAGGCATGAACCTCAACTATGGGGAGTGAAGAGGTCTTTGAGGAAATGTGAAGGTAGTCTCAGAACTCAAGTGCGTGCCTTAATGGCCAAGAGCTTTTCCCACCTTGCCTTGAGAAATTCCAATACTCACTCACCTCAAGGATCAGATATGCCTTCTAAAACATTAAGAACAACAGTGAAGCAACATGTAACATCGTGGCTAGTAATTGATAAATAATCACAATTTCTGGTTCTAATTAACCTGTGTGGTTTATATATAAGCCAAAAGTCATCTGCTTCACATTTGAATCTACATTTACATATCTTTCCATGTTATATATTCAGTTTCCTTCCCAACATCAGCATCAAGACTCAATCTTCACATCATACGTTTAAATGCCATACACCAAATTATCTTGATGCGAATGTTTATAATGCCACTATCAGGCAATTGCTTACTTGTTAATACGGTCTGAAACATTTAGACTAGGCATATTTATGGGTCTGACTAGGTCCTAGAATTCACATTAATGTATCTTTCCCTCAATAAGCTTCAGTCATCGTCATCTAAACATGATAAACGTTATCAAGATAAGACGATAAATTGTCTCACCATTCTGCGATCAATCATTGAGCACCCATCGGCACACAGCAAAGTAGGAAATGTGTCAAATCCTTCTGACAGGCACAAAGACAAAATAAGTCGCATGCCCTTTTGACATTCTGAGGTTTCAGACAAAGATAGGTCTCCAGTAGATTTTGTATATGCTCGAAGAAGAATTATCCACCAAAAACCAGAATCAACCGGAGCTACTCTGCCTATTGCACTCTCACCAAAATCAGCTATTATTGTATCTGTCTTGCGTAGAGGATCGTGAAGAACTTTGAAACTAGCTGGCATAGCTCCTTCCCCAAGCTTGAATCTGTCTATTCTTTTTTCCCACCCTTGAAGCTGAAGCGTCTTCAACAGGAAATTCTTAACTATGTCTGGCTCACCATTCATTAAAAAGGCCAGTGCACTTGGTACAAAATCTCGAACAAAAACCTTAACACGGTAAAAACATCAAAAGTAAGGGGAAAACACAAATTCAGCAGCAAATCCAAAATCATGAATACCTAATTTACTTGCTTCTAAGTACAGGGATTAATTTTCACAAAATTGCAGTATTTTTTTATTTAGACCTTGTTTGGGGGGATTAAATTTTAGTAGATTTTGATAAAAGCCGATGAAATGTGTGGTTGAAAAGTTATGAATCCCATGATATATGTGGCTGAAATTAATTGTTGAGTTTGACTTAGTTTAAACCTAAGTTCACGCCAAATTAATATCAGACCGTCGTATGAAATCATAATCATCAAATCTAAATTACCAGAAGATCAATAAACTTACAGTACTTGTTTCTTTCTCTAACAAGCTTTACCTGATCATAATTTAAAACTTCCTCAGAAGCATGATCATAAGCAGCGATTGTGCCAACAGGTTGGCCCCGAAAATGCACCAAGGACCGTCGGAGGGCTTCCCAAGCATCTGCAACCATTGGATGGGGCTCGAAAGAATTCCTAGTGGATGAGGCTGGAGTGTCCAAACCTGACCGTCCAGGTGAGTACACGCCCTCATAATTATCTAACCCTCTCGCCAAACCAATAGATAACTCACTAAGTGACCTCTCGTCAAACGATCTCTGCCTCTCGATGTTTAATCTTGGCTTATCTAGAAGCTTTGAGAGATCATAGTCATCCATTTCAGAGATTGAGCAGTGGGAACTCACTTTTCGAAGTGCAAAATCCTTCGTACCATCAGCCATAAGCTTCGTACCATCCATATCACCTTTCACCTTTCAACTCAAGTATGCTCTGTGTCACAAAAAAGTAGTCACTTTCACGCCAATATAATACAATACAGAAGAAAAAATATGCATACACGCATATATATATTTTCTTGTGTGCATGTGCGTTCACACCTCTGTGCGTGTATAGGCTACTAAATTCTTTAAACCCCCAAAATACTCTATGCTGCAGAAAGACGAACAAAAGATATCCATACAGAGCATGTATCATCATAATTAGAGGAAATAAAAGAAGAACAGAATCGAAATAAACAGACCGGTAATCTAAATATAAGTGTAAAAGGTAAAGAATATGATAATCAAAATCGATACCATATTATCCAACAACAAAGTAGAACAATCAAACAAACTGAAATGGTACTAATCTTTTGTACCATTTGCACATCTTTGTCCACATATTGGGAGGAACAAGAATTACATAACCAAAGAAAAGGATCATTTGAACTTCCAATATCAAAATAATTTGATCTTATCCACAATTGAAATCTAGAAATGATAAAAGATTATTTCAAATTAAACATATTTTTTTTACTCTGATTGATAACCAAGATTGAACTGCCCCTAGATATTATCTGACCTCAAAAGTTGACTTTTTTTGAAAACTATAAACAAGAAATTCCACCTAATTAAACAAATCTAAAATGCAACCTAACAGTGAAAAAAATGTTAATATAAGGTAAGAAAAAACTGGAAAAAATAACAAGAAAAAGAAAAAGATGGAACTTTTGAAGCTGGAGAGACTGGAGAAACAAACTACATTATCAAATCCAAACAAAAAACCCAATATGCACAAAAGAACATAAAGATCCAGTTTAAATTTGCTAGAATGGTGAAAAAACACAGGATCTAAATGATGAAGCATGGAAAAAAAACTGTAGAAGACTCAAGATAGAGTTAAGATTTAAAAGGGGTTTCAGAAAAAAGTTTCAAACCTGTGAGAAACACACTGGATCTAAACCCTCTCCAGTTCACAATCAAGAAAGAAAGAAAGAAACACACAATAAGATAGAAAGCAAACCTTGAAGATATACTTATATTGGAAGGAAAAGTCAGAGAGGAAGAGGAAGGAGATAGTGGGATATCCGAGGAATATTCCGGCAGAAAGAAAGCCGTCGGCCGGATATATCGCCGGAGAGAAAACAGGAGTGGAAGTGTGAAAATGGAGAAGAGGGGAAAAAGAGCTAATTTGGCGGAAGCTTTATTTATAGATTGAAGAAAACAAGCAACCCACCCCACCCCGTACCCCCACCCAAACACGGAGGAGGACTGGAGGAGTACTTTTCTGGGATCTTATCGTCCACTCACATTACAACTTATCGAGCTTCGTATTATGTGATAATTAGGTGAACTGTTCAAACTTCAAACCCCTACACACAACACTTGAGAAATTGATGGAAGAAAATGAGAATGAATAGACAGACCCTAGTAAACGTCCAAAATATCGTAATTCAAGTTACTCAGGTTTCAAATTCTCGTCATGTGTTGGCGTAGGGAGAGATGAGAGAGAAACTATTGGATAATGACAAGTTGAATAATTTAAGATATTACCAGCATGCTAAGAAGGCACGTTTGTTGTAATAGAATAGATTATTTATTTATATTGTTTTGGAATTTCACCCTTCTTTTTCTAAACACATTTTTCATTTTTAAAAATAATTGTACACGTAAACTCCAATTTTTGTTTTTTGTTTTTTGTTTTTTGTTTTTTTTTTTACTTTTTGTTCACACATTCTTAAAAAAAATCATTATTATAAAATATTTTCTTAATAAAAATGGGGTTCAAATCATTTTCCTTTCATGCCTCACCTACCTACCGAATATGAGTAGATAAATAAATTTCTAAATCTTCACATTTTTTCAAAAGAAAGAATTCTTTCGTACAGAAAGTTTATTTATGCAATGTGGCAAGTTGTTAAATGTATATAGAATAATTCTTTGTGTACATAAAAATTGGTACATAGGAATGTCCACACCCTCACATAGGGTGGATATTGGGCAAAATGTCATTTCCATCAATTTTCTCAATTAAAAGTTATGAAAAGACGAATATGTATTTCTATTTAAATGAAAAAAAGAATGAATGAACTAATTGCAATCATAGTCCTAAATTTTATTTCAAAAGGGCAAATGATAAATTATTAAGAGAGTAATTAGCCCATAATATTCATACATTTCACTATTATTGTGAAAAACGCTCGTAGCTTTTATTTTATTTTTCGGCATGTTGTTCACCTTTAATTACACATTTAATTAAAGTATGTACATTATGTTCTAATTACCCTTTTACTAATTTATTTGGGACTCGTTTGCATTTTTTAAGAAAATTGAGACTATGATTGCAATTAGTTCTTTCTTTTTGTTTTTGTTTTTTTTAAATAGAAGTATATATTCATCAGTTCACAAATTTTAATTGAGAAAATAAATGAATATAACTGAAAAGTGGAAATAAGGGTGAAAATGTCAAAAAAAAAAGTTAAGGATGTTTTCCACAATAATAGTGAGAAATAAAGACATTATGTACTAATTACCTTTATTAAGTCCGTGTCAACGAGGGTTGATCAATAAAACGGAAAAAATTACATCTATGTCCCGTTCAGTAAGAAAAATTCTGGCATGGCATAATTGAATTATTAAACATTTTGGGAAAATTGTCACGTTACTCTTAAAAAAAACTTTTTTTACTTTTGAGTTTTTAGACATTGTAATAAATTAAACGAATAATTCGTATTATGAAGAATAACTCATCCCAGAGATAAGAAAATTAAAACAAGAACAAGATATAACGTGCTTCACTCTAATGCGAGATTTAGTGCATTTTGTACCGGTGCCGAAATTGCACTATATCGAATTAGATAATTACAATATGATTTTTGCCTTGCTTCCCTTTCTTTTTGTCTCTACTATGATTCGATGAATGGAGGATTGTCCTAATACTCTTTATATAGAAGGAAAATATTAGGACGGCCTAATGGGTGGTTATATTGTGAATACAATTTTTATTTGATACATCATATTTTAATTGCAATTAAGCTCTTAAATCTTTGCTTATCGCAGTAATTATTTTTTTAACTTTTTTCGACGAATTCATATCTTCAACCTTCCATTAATTACTCGTTTCATCCTTGGCGGTGAATTATATCAAAATATTTTGTTTTCATACTTTGACCGTCTTTGTAAGCATATCAACCGGATTATGATTCTCTTGGATTTGTTCAAGTGATAACACTCCATCTCCAAAAATTGATTGTATGAAATGTTGATCGCTTCAACGAACCTAGAACACAACACGTTGCTAAAGATTTTCCTTGAGCTCATGTTAGGTTCAAATCCTTACAACATGAAAATAGAAATTTGGGAATATTTTTCTCCGAATTGATTAATTTCCTCTTTTTCAACCAAACTTGAAGATGCATTTTCTTCAATTGGGGAAGAATGAAGTCGGACAATCCTATTATAAATAGTACAGAAGCTAATTATTGATAAGTGGATTTTACACACTTATTTAGGTTACAAAACATGGATAATTGTTGGTAAATATATTGGAATATGACTTAATTTCATATAAATTATGTTTTGCGGGACAATATTAGTGAATATGGTGGAATTTAGGAAAAATAAACAAGAATGACTAAAATGGAAGAAAATCAAAGTTAAGGGACCAAAGTGCAAATATTCTGGAAGAAGAAACGAAGATGTGAAAGATTCGAAGATAAATTGAGCAAAGAAAGGAAGTATTGGAAGAAGAAGAAGTGAGAAAAGAGATCAAGAAACGTTAAAACGGAGACTAAAACGCAAAAAGGGGATTGTTCTTCATGTTATGAGGTTGCATAGCATGTTCGGGCATGCGGTTGCATGGCAGAATGCAGGAAATTGCAGGGCTGAAGTTTGTCGAACTATGCTAGAGCACTCGATCGTACTATGCTAGAGCACTCGATCGTACTATGTTGTAGCATAGCATATTTTCGGAGAAAAATTTCTAGTTTCCTTATATGATTCCAACTCTTATGGAAACAATATTTAGGATATCTTTTAAGACGTAGGGCCGTCCATAAATAGATTACCACACATTAGAGAGCATATAAGACGGTAAGAAATTAACATCAATAAAGATTTCACGACGTCAAGATCCAATCAAAATTCATAATTTGGGTGATGTCTACCCTATATAATTTTTTTTGCTCAATATCATGTTAGGCTAGATTTCTTTGTACTAAGAGAACGATAAACCTTATAATATGAGATCTTAATCTTTAATTTTACATATTTTATATTGAAAACACTTTTTTTTTTTTGAATAATTTAAATGATTATCTCTTCTTTACAATTATTGTGCACGGTAATTGTATAGATTTGGTAGCTAATTTTATACATTTGAAATAAGGAAAATAAGCTCGACATAATATAAATCGTCATAGGGTCCGATAAATGATAAAAATATACCGTTACACTTTATGTGAATCTTTAAGTGTTTATAAAAATTCACGCACTCTTATATGTTCGTATCGTCATAGAAATGTAATCGAGTCATATATGAGAGTAGGTTTAACATTACTCGAGAGCAAAATTTTGAATAAAATATGAATATTGATTCCTCACAACATAATCGTATTGTCAAAGTGTAGAACTAATGTTAAGAATGATTATTACATAGAAATTCGAGATCATAGTGAACTTGTCATCCATTAGAACACTTTAACTTGCATTTAACATAATTTGTATTTAGTTTAGTTAATTTACTCATAATTGAATAAATAGATTATTTTAGTTATAATTTTGTCACGAAGAAATACATTCCATAATTATTGTTAATGTTAAGATCGTGATAATTAAAATTGAACTAAATCAGTTTCTTTGGGATGATACTTAGACTCAATTCCACTTTATTACTTATTAATGATGCATACACTTGCAATAATTTTTAATCGAACAATATTTTTGTGAACAATATGGTAGAATTTTTATTTCTTTTTAAATTAGGAATTTGGTTTCATTTTATAAATTTGTTTTCTTTCGATTTAGTAATATATTTTTATTTTTCTTATATACATAAGATTTCAATATTGTTTTGCATATATAAACAATAATTTTATACAATTTTAAATAATAATCCAATATAATTAAATTATCTCTTACAAAGATTTTCAACTTTCAACTTTCTTTTTGTTTTAAAAATTTTAATTCCACTTTTGCACTATTTACAATTGGATTGACTTCTTGTAAACGTGAAAGAGAATAAGAAATGTGTTAAATACAAAATAATAATAATAAAAAAGTTTGGCATGGAAAATGATGCAATACTTACTTTGGTCATATAAAAGAATATTAAAAAATATACCTTTAATCAAGCATCATGCATGTAAAGCGTATTCAACCTATAATAAAGAAAGATACAACCACTTGAAGCCTAACCAATAAAAATGTATTGCACTTCTCGATGATGAGATGTTGCGATGGGCATGGCTCCCACAACTTAGATGGGATGCAAAAAATTAAAAAAAAAAATAAAAAAACCCTAAGCTAAGATTCAATTTACTATGAATCTCTGTCAAATTCTAACATACATACATACATACGAAACATTAGAGTCATATAAAGCTGATTAAAATGTAAGTTCATAAAATTCGTTGAGTAGAAGAATATCCGTTGTTATGAATTGACCAAGTCGTTCATCGATCTTTACGAAGCCACGACTTCGTCAATACAAACTTGAGATGGATAATTCTTAACGGAATATTCACCTACTATCGTTAATTATGATGCGGGGTCCAATTGTACAATTTATCTGAAAAATATAGAAGATTTGAAAGGCTACTAATTAGGTAAGTATCACCAACCATCGTAATTAAGTTGTATTGTAAAGCCAACAAAAGGTATACGGGTAGGTGAAATCTAAAATCAACACTTCATCAATTTTATTTCTTATTGTTAAACATTAGAGAAATGCTATATTGCTATTCATCCCCACTGAGGTTACAAACACAGTTTATGTGGCGTTACTTAACGTCATATAAACTGTGTTTGTAACCCCAGTGAATATGAATAACATTACTCTAACCATTAGCCAAGTTATTTTCAACTATCAAGGCATTGATTCAACTCTTGTTATCAATAATCAAGGAAGACATTGGCATATGCAATAATAACAAATTCCATTGAAACGTTCTAGATCTTATCATAGTTTTGATGAATTAATTAGATAGATGGATAGCACTCGCGAATTCATTGAAATATGTAATTGAAAATAAAGTTGGATAATTTATAAATATTGCCAAACGAATATTAGGAATTTTCTATTAGCCTATTTTAAGCAGTGATATTTTCTACGTTGTTCTCGAATTGCTTTATAATTTCAATTCAAGCACGACTTGTGTATTTTAAATAGTGATATTTTCTACGTTGTTCTCGATTTGCTTTAAGGTTTTTGCATTTGAATTTTCGAACTTTTCAATTTTTCCTATGGGTAAATTTCAAAACGTTATTTTTATCTACTTATTTTTTTCACAAAAATATATTTGTCGATGACTAAATCAGAATCCACGAAGAATATGTAAGTGATAATTAATTGAGAAAATAAAAAATAAATAATTCTGCAACTGTATTTGTACAACTAAGATCTTTGTACTAAAAAAATATTTTTTAAAAACTTAATTTTTGTACGACTTGAAATTTTGACTCCACACGATGATAGACTGATTAAAGCAGTGAAAATAATTCATATAATTGATCTCAAGTTTACTAAGCTCCTATTCATTATTTTTAGTTAAATCAAACATTGACTAAGAATAATAGGATAACAAGTCCCTTCATGGTCGATTCATTAGGATCGTTACCTTCCATCCAAAAAAAAAGTATATGCTCTTTTCTTTGTCTCTCAAACCACTAAATTAAGTAGACTTTCCATTTTTCCTATTATTCAACTTTTTTTTTTTTTGAGGGGGGGTGGGGTGGGGTGGGGGGTTCATATTAAATGCATGATTCACCCACCCAAAGAATTTTTTTCAAAAATGTCTAAAAGAAAGCAATTCAAAAGAATCACGGCATAAAAGGTTTAAGTACTTGGAGAATATTAGGGTGCATTGTACGACTGAACGTTACATCAAGATTTCACGATAAACTATACACCGATTTATAAGTACTTGAATAATTTTAAGATGTAATGTGTAAGATTATACGTTACTTATTAGAGTGTATTGTACGATTGAACGTTACATCAAGATTTCATGATGTACTATATAACGATTTAGAAGTATTTGAATAATTTTAAGATGTACCGTGTACGATTATACGTTACATTAAGATTTCGTGATATAAATGCAAAATGCATGTATTGCATAGATTGACTATCTAAATAGAATTTATAATTTGGTATATAGAATATACGTGCAAGATGCTTGTATTCTATAATTGAACAATTTAAATACGATGTATCTAGTCCCATATTTAAAAATCTTAAAAAAAATTGATGCAATTAACATTATTAATGTTTTATTTTCATAAAAACAGGGGAGTCTCTACATTATGTCAATTAAGAACCTTGATTTAATTATTGAACGTGACATACTAAAATATTTCAAAATACTCGTTTATGAAGTAGTCAAATTTCCTCGTAAATTTTTCCATTATTTGGTAGAATTTTCTGCAGATAGATTTTGTGAAAAATAATTTTTTTTTAAAAAATATGTTGTTAGAAGTAGAAAACGATTATGTGGTTGAAAATGAGTTTTAACGGCGCGCGTAGTTACAAATTCAAATGTTGTAGGTTTACATTAAATAGCCACGTGACAAAATTTAGAATCTAATTTATTTTGAAATAATTATCTGCTTTTGAAAGAAATGGTCAACAATTTAGGTAAAACCAAAAACGTGTGATCTTTATAAAACCCTAAAATATAAGGCACTTGCTTAATAAATGACATGCAATAATTAATAAATGAATTTACGTACCTAATTTTCTAGCCATGTAAGGTACTTTTAATGTCAAGTAATTGAAATTGTGCAATAATTCATAAAAGAAAAAGATGTTGAATTGATGAAAACTGAATATTTGAACCATTCCTTGCCAAGCTTGAGATAAGAGAGTCGGTCGATTTGATTCGAATCTTGAATGTGATTTTTTAATCTTATATAGAATATCAAAGGAAAATACAGATGAATTGTTTGAAGATACTGTTGTATGTAGATCGTCCTGGTAAAATATTTCTCATTTTAGATGAATAGCTTGAAGAGCACGACATAATTATTTTTCAACCAGTGTGCGAATGTAGATGTTCTATTACTATTGTGCTACAAATTTTTATCAAAATTGGTATCTTGACTATTCACCGTTCCATTCATTGTTGGAACGATATCAACACGAAGTCAACTAGACCATCGAATGTATAACTTAATAATAGATTAAACTCCCCGGGGTATAGCTCAGTGGTGCAAAAGATAAGAGTGAGGTAGTCTCAATTGAGCTGGCAGCCGCAGTGTGAGGGTTCGATTCCTACTTCTAACAAAGATTTGTAATTGGACTCTTTGTGGGCACCAGTATGGAAGCTCTTGTAACCTGGCCTGTTGAGGCACATTCCGAGATTTATCTCCTCCACGATGTTTTAGAGGCAGGGCGGGGCGGGGCGGGGCGGGGCGGTGGGGGGCCCTCAAAGTTGGGGTTCGACCTTTAATAATAGACTAAGCCCTTATTTGGTTTTCGCTGAAAATCAGATATTTATTCGATATAAATTAATGAAATATGTAGTAATAACTAATAAAGGTCGATGAAAGTTATGGATCAAATAGGTGAATACTCCAACCAATAATGCACAACTTGTTCAAATTTTAATAATAATAAATTCAACAACTGGTAGTTGATAAAAGAATAATATAATTATTGGTGACCGCAGTACCACCTTGTTTTTACTGCAGCAACGTTTTCCATATGTTTATTACGGGCCTTACGGCAGGTAGCCGGTGACACGCGGACTTGCCAATTGGAACAAAACGACTAAGTTTATTTTATTTTTTAATTTTCCATTTTTTTTTGGCCACTTGATTTTCCATTTTCCTTAGAATTTGATCGTATTATCTTTAAGTTCTCCAAATTTTTTTTTGGTCGTAATGGAATCTTATTTCAAAATATACTCTAACGAACGTTTCATTTTCACCGAGTATCTAGTACGATTATCAATTAATTACTTGTTAATCTTGTTTAATTGCATATTAATATTTTTTAATCGAAGATTAAGTTTGACTATGTACGTAGAGTATGAGTATTTTAAAAGAGTGTAATGATACTTTTTTGCCGTGAACATATTTGTTGGGGTTGGATGAAATGCATTGAATGATAACAGTATATTTTGTAGATGTTTTTACGGTGAATGCATTGAATGATAACAGTATATTTTGTAGATGTTTTTACGGTGAATGCATTGAATGATTATATTCGTTATAGTTAAAGAAAGCTTCTGTCGAAAAATAAGTATACGTTTCTCTATGACACCCGATGTCATTGAAGACATTTTTTTTTGTCGATTTTGTGATAAAACATTCTTTACGATATCAACTGCTGAAGAAGTATTTAAGTTGATTGTAAATGACTTCAATGACCATTGATGTCGTTAAAGATTGTTTGTTTGACGTTTAGGTTTTAGGATTTTGGCGCCTTTCATCTTTTTTAGAATGTCAATTTCATTTATTTTTTATTTTGGTCTTTCTCAACATGGACGAGAAATAAATAGTGAACTTTGCTACATTTACACACTTGGTTCATATTTAGTTTCACATCTCTCTCACATAGAGGGTGGGGCCCCGCAATTTTAAAAATCGTGGGTCCCACCCCCTGTGTGAGAGGAATGTGAAACTAAATG
>CAIGRR010185367.1:0-13437 GCA_903798365.1 Fraxinus sp. 1973-6204 | reverse complement strand
AAGTTATCACCTCGTACTATTGGTCCATGGTAAATTACTGAGTAGATTAATCCCAACGCCTATTGCCTTAAACTTCCTTCTCATATACGAACTTCTGATGTGTTTAATGTGAAACATCTTTTGCCATACAACAGAGATAACATAGAAGACGGTGCTACCAGTTCTGATTCGAGGGTGAATCCTATTGATCCCGGGAAGAGTGATGAGGTTAGTGTAGAGGAACATGAGCTTGCATATTTGAAACGTTTGGATCGTCGACGTTCGAAGAAAATGGCGTAAGTTTTGCATACAGTGTCCATTTTGGGCCCATGACCTCACTCCGAAAAACTCATGACAATTCCCATTGAACTCACTGCTTCGTGGCGAGGTATGAGGGATTTAGGACATTTGAATTTGTTTGCTAAATCAAAACAGCACTTAATGTTTCTTAATTCATTATTTTCAGTCTTTATTTATTTTGCTTTTAGCCCAACCCATTAAGGGAAAGCTAACCCAATAGGTTATTTGTTCTTTTAGTATTTAAGACTCTAAAACGTCTTGTAGGATTTTTTGGTTATTCATGAAATAAGAAAAGCGTTTGTTTTCTAAAAGTGCAATCCGTTTATTAGTGTATTTGTAGATTCGATCTACATCAGTTTCTATGTGAAATTCAGTGCATCTTTCTCAATATTATTTATATGAGCTTTGCTTCTTAAAGAGTTAACACATAATAATAGTTTGAAATATTGACACGAATATAATGCTTCTTTCGTAGCATTAATACAATACTTTTCTGAAAAATTGTGTTTATTTAGTTGTACTTCTCGTGGAATAACAGCATAATATTCTTCATATAACGTTGTTATAATATATGTATGCTTCTTCGTGAACATTTAAATCATTATATTAAAGATTAATAGATCTAGAAAACTTCTAAAACATGAAATATACTAGGTCTTATAAAATTCACTATTTAGGAGCAAGTAATATTCCACTAATATTTTAAAATAATCTAAAGTTTAATTGTCAAAATTTTATATTATTCGAGAACAACAAAATATTCTTCAAGAATATTAATAAGTATAAAATGTGCTTCTTCATGAGCCACAACATCATTGAATATTTCTAATTTATTCAAGAAAATGAATAATAATAATTTTTTTTTTTTATTTTGGAATATTAAAATTTATAAAGTTGTGCTCTTCGAGAAAAATAACATCATATTGTAATAAAATATAAACATATACTTCAATAGGAGTAGTAGTTAAATAACATCATGTAAATCCGATATTTCAAAATATAATCAAAATATTTTTAAGTATAAATTCACTTGTGTTGTAAAATAATGAGATAATTATTGATGATTATTTAGTATTATCATGATACGTAGATAAGTTTTATCTAGTTCATAAGGTGTATTTCATTCCAACTGTAACTTTTATTTTAGATCCTATAAATACTGGATTTGATTCTCAATAAAATACACACAAATCTATTGGCTTTTATTATCTCTTCTCTTTTCTGTCTTTTTATAACACGTTATCAACACGATTTCTCTCCAAAAGGTAGTAATATTTTTATGTGCACGAATCTCTTAAAATAAAAGTGAATTTGTTAGAAGGTAATAAAATTTATTTTTTGTTGCATAATCATCTATTACATGTATCAAAATTAATTTGGTGACATGTAAATCTTTTTATATGCATATGCATTCCTTCTCTCTGTTGAATACGTTGAATTCCTATTTCTCGTTCTCCTGACCACCATTTTAATTAATTCACATATGTTGTTGCTTTCTTGATATTGAATTCAACTTTGTCAATCTACATTAATGGGTTCTGCCACAATTGTTTCTTCACTTTTGCTAATTCAATTGTTTCTTTACTTTTGCCAACACGTACAATTCCATTATGGTTTTGCAATTTGTTTCTTTACTTTTTCTATTTCAATGGTTTCTTTACTTCTGCCAATACGTACAATCCCATAATGGTTTTGCATTTTGTCTCTTTACTTTTGCAAATTCAATTTCCCTTAATTATATATACATGTTTACAACAGCTCTTAACTCTATCGCCACAATCATTATGTGTACCTAGTTTTTTTTATTCTTTAATTTTGGTTAATTAATCAAGCTTCCAATTTCTGTACAAATCTTTAGCTTTAGTAGTGATATTTAATCATGCTTAATTCATGATTCCTTGTATATATGCTTTCATAAATACTCTTTTTATTCTTAACGTTGTTGACCCTAAAAAATGAACTCAACAGATGATGGGCCCACTCTTACCACGTCAAGTACGGATCCGGCGCGTTACTACCGGAATGAAATTGGCAGTTCGACTGGGATAGATGCGGGAGGCACTTTCCTGTAAGAGACAATAATGTTCAGGTCCCAACGATATTAGAACGGTGATATTCGTGCTATCAACGGATATCTCATCACATATCCCTTTCTTTCTTGCGGAATATGTGTAAGAAAAGATATTAAGTAGCAAATGATAACAAGTTGGTATTAGAATTTTGATCTCTTTCTTTTGTGTTCATATCAGGTATCAAGAAACTAGTGTCTCCATTAAAACCCAAAAATCCTTCCCTTACAATGTGCAAAGAAGTGTCATTTATTCTAATCTAGTTGATGTGGTGATCGTTGGATTCAACTCACGTCCACGTGGCTAAATCTCCTAGGTTCACCCTTCACGTCACTATCCACTCNAAAGAAGTGTCATTTATTCTAATCTAGTTGATGTGGTGATCGTTGGATTCAACTCACGTCCACGTGGCTAAATCTCATAGGTTCACCCTTCACGTCACTATCCACTCGTTACAATTAATGTTTGACAAAGGGTCAGCCGCCCTACCCAATATAGCCAACACACTAACAGAGATTTATTACATGTCTCGTCAATCACTTCTAAAAGAACTCCATATCCTTAACGGCGGGCGGCATCGAATTCTGCTGGATCAGGGTCGGTCTTTATTGAAGAGGTTCTGGTGGTAGAGGGCCTCGGATGTTTTTGTTGAGCCTCTACGTAAGCTGGGAACTTCGGTGCTTTGTATATAAGGAGCCTCTGTTCTTACCTGAGTGCGCTTTACGTGGACTTCCGGGATTAGGATTGGAGGAACGTCGGTCCATCTTGGCTTTGGTTCTTGAAGGAGCCTCGGATTGAAATGACGTCGGTTCATCTTAGCTCCGATTTTTTAAGTAGCCCCGGATTGAAGGGACGGCGGTCCATCTTGGCTCCGATTTTTGTGACTGCCTACGTGGACATGTTGTTTACGTGGAAGTCCATGTGGAGTGTCGATTTGGAGCTTCTAATTTTGGGATAACAATAGTCCCCCAAGTCTATGCATTATTATTTATGTAATGCATGGACTTTCTGATGTCGGGTGATCTTTTGAGAGGGATCGGTTCTATCCTTCGAGGTGACTCACCTTTTGAGGGTCCCTGTGCGTTTCTGATGCCAACCGGTCTGGTTCGTTTGTTCATGAGGCTTTTGTTCCCCATGTTTGGGGTAAGCAACGTAGTCGAAGTTCATAACTGAAGTTGGAAGCGTTTTGATAAAGTAGCCTCGGCTTGGAATTTTCGAGGAATTCGTTATCATTATTTTATACCATCTTTGCTAAACACGAAGAATTTTTAAATATGGTGCTTCAATGATTTGATGATGTTGGCCCTTCCCAAGGTAGAACAATCATGATGGTGTAGTTTTGATACACGCTACTACTGCCGCATTTAATACGTAATCATGACTGTCTCTTCTCCTTCCCCTTTCTTTTCCAGATGCTGTATAGCTCGTGCATCTGACGCCTTAATCTAGACCCTTGAATTCTAAATGTCTGGGGCAATAGGTGGCTCTGATCTTAATCTTTAGAAGCACGGCTAGATGGATTAGATTCCAATCCAACGACTAGGTTTGAATCTTTGTGCTTATAAAAGGAAATTGCCTTTGAGAAGAATTCTTTTCCTTTATTTCATATGAATTCATACTTATAAGCCATCATCTTCTATAACAATACTGTATACTTGAGTTTCTTGCGCGCTTCTACCTGTTCGTTGGAGTTACTTCCAAACTTTCGGGAGATTTGCTGAAGTCTCTGTATTCGCGTTCGTCACCTTCCCTTTTCTAGGAAATCCCGTAAGTGCTGTGAGATTCCATTTTTCTTATTAATGGCTTCTTCTTCTTCTTCATTTGAGGGTAGTGTGGGGGTGCACAGGCTAGCTGGTGAGATGGGGATCTGGGTTACTCCTACTGCTGAGCTTTCTAGGGCTATTGAAGTTGTCAGGGGTGCAACTACATCTGGGGAAGGGTCCGAAAGTCAGGAGACGGGGTGACTTGGGGGGCAGCTAAAGTTCCTTCGAACGCTACTCCAACCAAACTAGCTGAACTTATGGTGAAATATAGGATTCCCTATAATATCGAGCTTTTATCCCCTTCCCTAAACAAACGACCCTGCTATCCGAGGCAGGGATGTGTTGTCATTAGTGAATTTATGCTAAAATTAGGAGTTCGTCTTCCGATCCATCCCTTCTTTCGATCCATCCTTAGGTTATATGGACTGGCCCCTACCCAACTTTCTCCGAATGCCAGGCTCAATTGGTTGGGTCTTACATCCTTTGGAAGTAGACCACCTTGGGCGAGGATATGCCCCATTATGTTTTTCAGACCATTTTCCAGCCTAGGTCGCTAGGCAAGGGGGGCTCCAAGGGTTGGTACTCCATGTGTCCTTGGGGGGGCACCCTCCCTTAGTGACAGGTCTTTCTTTGTCCATCAAATGGTGGAAAAAGACCTGGTTCTTGGTTCGGGAGAAGTGGCGGGAGTGTGAGGGTGATACTGTCCCCTTTGTCAAAGTTCCAACCTCCTACTCTGAATCCAGTGAGTGCCACTTTATAGCTTCTTCCTACCGTTATCGGATAATTCCTTTTTAACTGACTCAATTTTTGTCATTTTTTTTCAGGAGTTGTTGAACGTTTCGAGCTTGATAGGGGTCACTGGGAGGTCTTATCAGATATATATAGACTACCCTCTTCAGTTATATAACTTAATCGTTCCCCAACGATTCTACGAAAATTTAAGCTTGATGGCCTCTAGAGGTAGGAGATTCTCGTCGATATCTCCGATGTAGCATATGATTGCATGTTATTTCACACTTCTAACTTTGGGTTTGTCTTCCATAAAAAATTTTGACAAGAGGAAACACCCAACCCCCGATATGGCTACGATATTGGCTGCCACTTCGACCTCTGGCAAGAAGGAGGTGAAAGGCACATCTGCTGGGGGGAGGCAGGTAAAGAAGAAGATTGAGAGGGTCAGCAAGGAAGCTGCATCTAAGAATGAGGGTGGGCCTTCCCAAGTAGATAAAGGAAAAAAGGCTGTCGAGGTGGGTAGTTCTTCCGACATCCTTCCGCCTCGCCCAGGGGCTCCTGTTGGGGAGAAGTTATTGGCGGCCTCAATCGCTGCCGCCAGTGGGGGACATAAGGGCCCTGCTGTTGTGGAGCTCTTGAGACAAGAGCCTGCCAAGAAGAGTAAGGCCACTAACTTCGAAAGGGGGCTTCTGTCCAGATCGTCTGCTGAACTTGAGCCTCAGGTCCTTGCTCCATTACCTCCTGAAACCCAAACTGCCACGACGACTTTCCACTCTTTTTGGACTGACAAATGGAAGAACTTCGTCGAAATGAACGACGTCGTGGACATCGTATCTACTATGGTGGCTCAGGCCACTAGGTCATTTGGTATGGCCATTGAGACGGAGGCTCTCTTCAAGATGATTCAGAGAAAAAATAGAGAATTTGTGGAGAGAGCTTCGCAAGCCGAATAGTTGGCTACTAAGGCCAAGATGGAAGTTGAAGCCCTTAAGAAGAGAGAGGCTGAAGGATCTGCCAAGCTTGCTTCTGCTTTGGCAGAAAATGAATCCTTGAAAAAAGAAGTTCATGAATCTCAGAGTGACGTGGCTGCCTTGACGAAGCGGGTGGAGACGTCTAACGCCCACCAAAAACTTGCTGCCGAAGCTCTTGAGAAGGCCAATCAAGAGAATGCGGAGCTGAAATGAAAAATGGAGGAACTAACCTCCCAGGTCACTGGCCTTACCGAAGAGATAAAGACTCCCAGGTCACTGGCCTTACTGAAGAGGTAAAGACTGTTCACAATGACGCTGAGCTTGACAGTGCCAATGCTGAACACAACTTCTTAGTCAACTTCCACCTTACTGAACACTATCAGCGATTCGGCGCTTATTGGCGAAGGTATGCCTACAATGAGGTGATTGAATGGCTGGAGAGTCATGGCCAGGGGGTTCAGACTTTCGACCTTCGGGCTGAATTCTTGGAGGATGAAGGGGACGAGGGGGAAGCTCGAACTCCGGTGGAGGTGGAAGCCGTATCAGAGGCTGTTGAGGAGTCAATCCCGCCAAGGCTGGGGCCATAGTGCCTTTCTAGCCCTCCCAGTCCCCTTCCCTTGAGTCTTTAATGTTTGATGTAAGGACCCCCGGTCCATCTTATGTAAATCAATTTCTTGTTAATAGAATCTCATATTTTTCTACTCTTGTTGACATCGTATGATTCTTACAGGGATGTTTTATGTTTATAAGTTTATCTGCCATTGCTTGCTTGTCAATAACTAACATTTTACTGTCTTTCGAGCAAATAAATCACGTATTCGTGTGATGAAGTACTAGAGGTTTAACTTGGAGATGATTAGTGTTAGGTAGGACGCATATCGATCCGTTTGATTGTGCAGGTATTGTTTTCATTTCGTCCGACCCTCCTTTGTTTCGTCTGACCCTCATTGTGGATTCATAAATTTTCTTTGGTAGGAAGGTTTGCCCATGCAGAAGTTGCTTTTATCAGAGCCGAAGTACCATTTCAGGAAGCCTTTTGAGATGGTGATATGTAATGTCCCAACTCACTTAAGTGTTTGGCCTAGACATTCATGCTATGCATGGAATTTGAGTAATGGATTGGACTGCTGGGAAGGGATGGGATAATTCAACTGCACAAGGTTAGCAGGTGCTATTGGCCTTCACAAAGCAGGGGTTGATTCATTTTCCGAATTTGCCGAGGCCGTGAGCCTTGGATGGTTTCTTGTTCCTCTGGAGATAGCTGTACTAGACCACCTCCCAATACACGCATAGCCATATTAAATTAAATGCACAATGATGGGCATTTATTCGCTTTGTGACTCCCAAAATCCATCCACATGCTGACATCCTGTCGTGGGATGCACGCGCCAATCTGGGGTGTTGCCAAGGAAAACCGTTCGAATTCTACGGCCCGAATTGTATAGATATTTGGACGTCTCTGATCATCAAGACTTTGATCTGATGGTTGAGATTCATCTCGTTTCTCGTATAAAACTCAGAATCTCAGCATTTCGACACTTTACTTTGCTGCAAATTTTATAGTCTTCTGAAATCTCTCCAGCAGCGAGTTTTCGAACATTCTGTTTTCATTTGTGAT
This sequence comes from Fraxinus sp. 1973-6204, assembly GCA_903798365.1. Taxonomy (NCBI): domain Eukaryota; kingdom Viridiplantae; phylum Streptophyta; class Magnoliopsida; order Lamiales; family Oleaceae; genus Fraxinus; species Fraxinus sp. 1973-6204. The sequence continues at coordinate 6,005 of CAIGRR010185367.1, read as the reverse complement.
TGGATTTTAGGAACGTTTCACAATACTTCAAGTGAATGGCCCCCAAAAAGAAGTATCCCAAACTTGATATGGCCACGATTCTTAAGGCTACCTCCCGAAAATATTCCTCAGGGGTTAAGTAGAGACCAGAATGCCTTGTGAGGGATTCTTTCATGAAAGATGCAGCGAGGGAGGTTTCCCAAGAAAACTAATGTGCAACTGATAAGGGCAAGGGGGTAGTTGAAGAGTCCTTAAAGAAGAGAAAATTGACACCTGTTGGGGAGTGTTCAAGTAGCTTCGGAACAATTGTATCTTACGGGGAGAAGGTGGCTCCCAAACGGCTTAAACTACTACAGGCTTCTATTGATGTTACAGTCGGAGAGTAGCTTCGGGAGGTCAGTGATGACACCTAAGATACTACATCAATGCCTGCAGAGGCTACTCAGAGGATTATGGAGAGGACACCAAGAAAGTCTGAAAACTTTTTGGGGGGTCGTGATAGTAAGATTGCTTCGATTGTGATTGAGATGCTGCCGGTCGAGGTTCGAGGTGCCACCAAGGCCTTTAATAAATTTTGGACTAAAAGGTGGTAGGATTACGTGGCTACCTGCGATGCAGTGGACCTTACTGCGACCCTGGTGAGCCAGAATGCCAGGGCTTTTGGGGTGGCACTGGAATGCCAGGAAGTTCTGGCTGACATTCAACAAAGAAACCAGGCCTCATATGAAAAATTGAACGTCACTGAGGTGGAATTAAAGAAGGTCAAGGTCGATGCTGACGAATTGAGAGTTTAGAAGGCTGAAGATACAGCAAAGTTAGCATCTGCTCTCTTTGAAATTGAAGCCCTGAAGCATGAGGTCCACGAATCGCAATGTGAGGTGGCATTGCTAACCAAGAAGGTGGATACTTCCAACAACCATCAGAAGCTCGCTACCGAGGCTCTGGAGAGAGCTAATGCTCAGCTAAATGTTACTGATGCCGAATTGAAAAGGGCTAAGGCAGAAGCCGATGAGTTGAAGGTTCAGAAGTTTGAGGATGATTCCAAGTTAACCTCTGTACTTTTCAAGGTTGAGGCCTTGAGGCAAGAGGTAGTTACGCTAACCAAGAAATTGGATACCTCCCTCGATCAACAAAGGTCACTGCCAAAGCTTTAGAGGAAGCGCAAGTTCAGCTAACTGCTAGCAGGGATGCTGGAGACTTTATGGAGAAACAGGTGGAGTGGTACGCTAACGAGTGTCACGTGTATGAACTGGACATCGTTGAGGTGGGTGATATTGCAGTGAGGAATTATGTATCCAACTTCCACCATACGGAGGAGTATCAATGCCTCGGTGTCTTCTGGAGGAAGTTTGCTTATAACGAGGTTATCAGTAAGATAGAGGAATTGTTCCCTAGTATTGATGCCTCATAATTGAAGGCAGAATTCATCGAAGAAAAAGTGCCTCAGACTTCCGCAGAAGATGATTGTGTGGAGGTGGTGCCAGCGCGAGCTCCGTCGGAGAAGGTGACTTCCGCCCCTGCTATTGAGGATCAAGCACCTTCCCCTCCCAAAGAATAAGCTAGGTTTTACATTGTTTTTTATCCTCTGTAAAGCCCTTGGGGCCTCCCACTATGTTCTTTGTTTTGATGAATGAAAGTCTTCTTTTGTCCATTATTCCTTATTTTCCAAACACAGTTGAATGGGTTTGTACCCTAATAGGGCATTAGTCATAGTTGAATCTTATCAATCGTCGAGTGAGCTTCAGCTGTAGAACCAAGTGGAACTAACTAGCTAAATTTTTGTCTCCTCTGCATGGCGGATGGTTCGTCCATGCAGGGGCTTCCCCCTGACGTTCAAATACGTTGGAGGGCATGTGAGGTCAGCTACGAAATTCAAGTGAGGGAATCCCTTTTGGGGGATGTCGCCCTCTTTTCCGAGGTGCCTATGCTTCCCTGCAAGGCGGATAGTTCGTCCATGTAGGGGCTTCTCCCTGACGTTCAAACACGTCGAATGAGGGCATGTGAGGTCAGCTCGGACTTCAAGCGAGGAGATCCCTTTTGGGGGCCGTCGCCCTCTTTTTCGAGGCGCCTACGCTTCCCTGCATGGAAGATGGTTTGTTCATGCAGGGGCTTCCCTCATGATGTTCAAACACACGTTGAAGGAGGGGCATGTTCTGTAAGACTCTTCTGGGAATCAAGGGTTTTATTTATTTGGCATGGGCTATAATTTACATTCATTGGTAGTACATTTGTAGGTGTTCGACATTCCACGAATGAGGCTGGACCTTCCCATCCATGTCTTTAATCCGGTAAGTCCCTAGCCGGACTTCCTCTTCTATGCGATAGGGTCCCTCCCAATTGGGTCCCAAAGTGCCTGCTCCGAGTTCTTTAGAAGATAAGAAAACTCTCCGGAGTACTAAATCTTCGATCCTGAAAGACCTCTTCTTTACCCTGGCATTGAAGGATCTCATCATTTTCCTTTGATACATAGCCATTTTAACTTGAGAATCATCCCTTATTTCTTCAAGCAGGTCAAGCCCACATCTCCTCATTTCATCGTTACTTACTTCATTGAAGTGTATCCACCTATAAATAGGAGACCTACTTTAACAGGGCTCATAGCCTTGGATCCATATGCCATTGAAAATGGAGTTTCATCGGTGGCCATCCGGCTCATGGTTCTAATGGCCCACAAAACTTAGGATAACTCATCTACCCAGGCCCCTTTTAAAGCGTCAGCTTCCTTTTCAGGGTGTATTTGATTATTTTGTTTACAGCTTCACCATTTGCTTGAGGGTGATGCGTGGATGAGAAGTACTTATTTATACCCAATTCCTCACACATCTCTCTAACTTTCTTGTTATCAAATTGTTTGCCATTGTCTGAAATGATTGAATGGGGGATATCAAACCTGCAGATGAGGTTTTTCCAAAGAAATTTCAAGGTATTGGCCTCGGTTATTTTCATAAGTGGCTCAGCTTCCACCCATTTCGTGAAATAATCTATGGCGACGATGGAAAAGCTTGCGCTTCCCCTTCCCTTAGGCAGAGGTCCAATTAGGTCAATTCCCCATTTCGTAAACGGCCAGGGACTGGATACCACATTCAATTCTTGCGAAGGTTGTCAAAGGATGGTGGCGAATCGTTGGCACTTGTCACATCTCCGAACAAAATGTTGAGCATCCTTTTTCAAGGTGGGCCAGTAGTACCCTTGCCTCAATACTTTTTGTGCTAGCGACCATCTGCCAGTGTGATTGCCACAAACGCCATTATGAATTTCTCTGAGTACGTAATCCGCCTGTTCCCGTCCAATGCACGTCAACAGGGGCAACGAAAATCCACGTTTATACAGTATGTCGTCCTGAAAAACGAAATGTGCAGCTTTTCTTCGGAGTTTTTTGGCCTTTTCTTTCTGAGAAGGTAGGACATGGCCCTTCAAATAGGATATGATGGGCTTCATTCAGTGAGGCGTATCTTCCATCCACATCACCATTTCTCCGACCTCGATTGAGGGTATGGACAGATGCTCTATGGGGACAGCTGTGAGTAGTTCGAAATCTCGCTAACTTGCTAACTTGGCCAGTGCATCAGCATGTGCATTATATGACCTCGGAATTTGCATTAATTGGAACCTTTCGAAGGATGGGATAAAGCTCATTACTAACTTCAAAAAGCTGTCGTAGTCTTGTTCATCGCTGAAAAGTTCTCATGCACCTGACTAACTACCAGCTGGGAATCACTGCTGAAGATGGGCTTCTTGATTTGCAGTTCCTTGGCCAACCGGAGTCCATCCATAAGGGCTTCATACTCAGCTGCATTGTTTGTGGCCTTGAAGCCGAACCTCACAGCACATGTTAGTTTGTGACCTTCCGGACTAACCAAAACAACTCTTGCCCCTGACCCTGTGTCCCAGAAGATCCATCAACGAAAAGTCTCCTGATTTGGGGTTCAGAGGGTTCCATTTCTTCTTCAACGTCCAGAACATGGGTGAATTCTACGACAAAATTCAGCCAAAGCTCGCCCTTTGACGGCTATCCTTGGTTTATAAATGATGTCGAACTTGCTGAGTTCGACGACCCATTTAAGCAGTTTCCCTGAAGCATCAGGCCTTTGAAGCACTTGTTTGAGAGGATAATTGGTTAGAACATGGATGCTGTGAAATTTGGCCGTAACTTCTTTAAAGCTGTCACTAGGGCGAAGGCCAATTTTTCCATATCATGATACCGTGTCTCTGCCACGACTAGTGCCCTACTAACATAGTAGACTGGCAGCTGATGACCATCTTCTTCCCTTATCAAAACCGAACTTAGAGCCGCTGAGGTTACTGTTAAGTATACGTACAGTACCTCGTGGCCCTTTGGTTTGGAGAGGAGAGGTGGCTATCCTAGGTGCTTCTTTAGCCCCTGCAGAGCCAACTCACATTCTTTTATCTATTGAAACTTGTTTCCTCCTTTGAGAATTTTGAAGAAGGGTAAACATTTATCTATTGCCTTGGAGATAAAACGGTTCAGGGCTGCCACTTGTCCAGTGAGGCTTTGCACATCTTTTGGCTTCTGAGGCGACTTCATTTCAATCAAAGCTTTGACTTTTTCAGGATTCGTTTCAATGACTCTTGGTCGACAATGTATTCGAGGAACTTGCCCGATGATACTTCGAATGCGCATTTCAGGGGGTTGAGTTTCATTCCGTATTTTCGCAGAATGTGGAACGTTTCGCTGAGGTGAGCTTATGATCTGCTTCTTCCAAGCTTTTTACCAACATGTCATCGACATAGACTTCCATCGTTTTGTCAATGAGGTCGAAAAACATTTTGTTAACTAGCCTCTGATATGTTGCTCCGACATTTTTCAACTCGAAAGGTATTGCTTTGTAGCAATAGAGACCTTTATCTGTGATGAAGGAGGTATGCTCTTCGTCCGGTGGAAATATTAGAATTTGGTTGTACCCAGAGTAAGCATCCATGAAGCTGAGGAGTTCATGCCCAGCCTTGAATGCACCAGCTGGTCTATCCTGGGAAGCGGAAAGCTATCTTTTGGGTAGGGTTGGTTCAGGTTTGAGAAGTCAATGCAGACCCTCCACTTTCCATTGTGCTTCTTAACCAGGACTGGGTTAGTTATCCACTTTGGATATACAGATTCTCTAATGAAACCATTATCAATCAGCTTCTTTACCTCGTCCCTAAGAGCCTAGTACCTTTCTGGGTTGAGGGTCCTCCTTTTCTGCCTGTGGGTTGTGGCTCTTTGGTCAATGTTCAAGTGATGATAGCTGACCTTCGGATCGATACCTATCATGTCACCGTGTTTCAAGGGGAACACATCCAGATTGCTAAGAAAAAAACTTTTCGGATTTTCCTTCATTTCCATTGGGATGTTGTTTCCCACTTGTAGGTGCTTTGTCAGATCCTTGTCCAATTCCTCCATTGGAGCTATTGGAGGTTCACAATCGATAATGCGGGGATCCAATTCTTCCAAGCCAACTGCTTTTTTCGCAGTTGTCCCTTGCTCATGGGTTTGCATAGTGTCGGAGACGTTTCCTTCTTCAGTGGCCTCAGTCATGAGGACATCTTCCCGTTGTTCAGGGAGGTCGCCCATTTTTATGTCAGCGAAGATAACGTGTATTCTAGGCTCAGCTTTCCTCAGAGAATTGGAGTAGCATTCTCGAGCTCCTCTTTGGTCACCTCGAATAGTAACAATGCCATTTTCAGTTGGAAATTTCATGCATAAGTGGTGAATTGAAGTGACTGCCCATAGCTCCTTTAAGGCGGGCCTTCCAAGTACTCCGTGATAAGCAGAGCGATTATCAACTACGAAGAATTCCATGAAATGGCAAGCAACAAGAGGTTCCACCCCTATCTCTATAGCTAGAGTGATTTTACCTCTTAGGATGATGCTATCTCCCATGAATCCATATAAGGGGGAGCTCATTGGGGTTAGTTCATGGTCCACCCTCATTTTGTCAAACGTTGTACCAAATATGATGTTGACTGAACTTCCATTATCGACCAACATTCTTTTCAGGCCGTTGCGGGCCAAGACAGCCCTTATTACT
>CAIGRR010185267.1:0-16990 GCA_903798365.1 Fraxinus sp. 1973-6204 | reverse complement strand
GGCTCGGCTCGAGCTTTTTTTTCTCGGCTCGGCTCGGCTCGTTGTCACCACTAAATTTATATCCGCACAAACGTAATCAAAACTAACACATTTTATTATATCTACACACCAAACCCTAACACCTTGACATGGCAATGGCAGTTGATCACCACCACTACCAAACTCGAAATTGAGCCACTTAACTAGTGTTTCCAAAGACGGCTCAATCAATTTAAGGGCCTTAGGCAAAATATCTAAGGGGACCTTTCAAGAACAATAATAGAAACTTTTAATGTAGTAAATTATCACTAACTAAATTTTTGTGGGTGATCATATGAATGGTAGTATATTGATTGGAATCAATATTTTTTGGCAATTCAAATGGAATTACCAACAACGGCACCATTAATGGCAATCGACATATTTTCATGAGAGAAAACCGACAACAATGATGTTAATGACGTTGTCGGAGAATTACCGATGGTGCTTCGACAACTGAAGCTATGATTGCTGGTGATTCCGATAGTAAATATGCTGGTGAGTCAAGTGGGTTATTAAAAATGATGTTATTAGTGATCATTGACACACATTCATCAGAAATTATCGACGAATACCGCCAGTGAGATTGTTGGGAATCGCCAATGGTGCTTCAGTCACACTTTTTTTTTTTTTTTTATACATTTCTTATTTTTTAAGATATTAATACTCAAGTTAAAATATCTTTTTATTCTTTCTTTATAATAATACCGTCTTAAAATTTACTTTTCTAACTTATATTTTGTTCTTGACAGGATTCTCGGTTAGTATTTAATTTTAATATTTTTATTAATTTTTCATTGACGAAACTTTTTTTGGTAGCCTAAATTTGTTGAACTATTTATCTTTGTTAAAAAAAGTATTCATAACCCTTAATTGTATTTTTAAAGTCAATAACTACATATATAATTTCTTCATGAGAAAAATATAGGTAAAAAAATATTTAAATTTTAGAAATTTGAAACCATCAATAAATTGGGGGTGCCCCCTAACCTAATGCTTGAGTAAACTCCACATATTTCATAATATATAACATGTTGCACCTAAATTGCAACGATACGGTCTCGCGCCCAAACCGTTATATCATATGTAATGTCCGCCCGCTTTGAAAGAACATCTATTCTCTTACTTTTTCACAACTTTTAGTAGTGTTCTGCAGAATTCAAATACAAAACTCCTGTCTTATAAGAGATTTAAGCTGAATTCTAGTATTAATTAGACAATTTGCTCAATTGGTACCAGGACAACTATCATCTCCTTCATTGGATGCAGTTGTTGCATATACATTCATGGCTTTAGGAAGAGGGTTAATCCATATGTACATAATGGATTACCCCTCTCACATAATGCACGGGGTCCGCGTGTATTTAAAAATTCTGACAATATAGTCTACATCTTCATTGTGAGTAATAGGTGAAAGATTCGATAAAAAAAATCGGTGCATGTAACATGATTAGAAGGAAGAAGACTCTCAAAGATACTTCTAGATTCACGAGCTTTAAGGTAAAATCCCTATTTAAAGGGGGAAATACTGCAAAATTGTAGTTCTTGCTTGACTAGAAAATGTTTTACTCGTCCAAGAAAATTTATAAAATAATTTAGCGAGTGTTTATATGCCCCAGATGCGTGCTTCTTTTTCAAAGCATCTACTAGGTCATCCCTCGTAGAGATGAGGACGGTGAGCATCCCTGAGAACATATGAGAATAAAACAAATAAGCAACTTGTATAACTAGTTTCTATTAGAAAACTGAAAGCAAATTAAAGCTTTAGTAGTGTCCAAATGAAACGATGAAGTAGGAAAGAAGACTTCTAAAAGAACACCAATACCGATTATCCTTCACACCTCACAGTAAGTACTCGTAGTGATAAAGAGAGAAAAAAATGTGCGATTCTGCTAACCATAAATCATTAAAATGGAAAATGAAATTTTTAGTGCTTTGTGTTGCGTGCATTTTCACAAATCAAACACACAAATTCCAATTGACAAAAGAAGTGTAAATGGCGGTTTATTTTTTTATAAGTCAGTGATCTAAATTGCAACTTAAAACTTCTCTAATTTCTTTCTTGATACGTACACTGATCTTCAAATTCCATGTAGATACACTATGGCATCTGCCCAAAGCAATGTGTTTTGTATTCTTCAGGCCATTGCGAATAAATTGTATGGGAAGAACNGCAACTTAAAACTTCTCTAATTTCTTTCTTGATACGTACACTGATCTTCAAATTCCATGTAGATACACTATGGCATCTGCCCAAATCAATGTGTTTTGTATTCTTCAGGCCATTGCGAATAAATTGTATGGGAAGAACTGAGAAATTGGTATTGCATACAGCAAAATGAAAGATAAGGATGCCATTAGCCAGGCCCAAAAGAAATAACAAAGTAGTTAAATAGACTTGAGTTGCATAATGAAAATGGAGAATTTGCAACAACAAATATTCTTGAAGTTGTCTCCTATGAAAATTCATGACACAATAATAACAAGTATGCTACTATACACTCTATAGGTACTCAAGCACTATACAACAACAAACTAAGCCTTTTTTATTTTTATTTTTTTTTTCACGTAGGAACCCGCAGCCGCGACTCATCAGCTGAGCCTCGACCACCCCGAAGGAGCGGGGGCCCGACCATTGTAAGTGCACACTGAATAAACCCCGCTCTATGTGTAGTAGCCCGCAAAAAGCAAAGCCATATATTCAACAGACTAGGGCTTGATTATGTCAAACAAATTTAGTGATACATCTATCAACTGTGAATGATGAAGTGATGGATGAGATCATATTTTGATAAGTTCAATAACAATTCGAAATATTTTAAATTTTAATATCAATTGAGAAATATTTGAAAAAGTTCATTGACAATTATGATGTTTAACCCAAATTTTTTTTTTTTCGTCCTAGGAAAACACTATATTTGAATAAACAAGCACCATAATCTCTATATGATGTAGTGATGAAGCACAATTCTCTTCTTTGACTTATTCACAGTCTTATAATAATTTATGATGCCAATAATGAAATTATTTACGATTTCAATATACTTAGGAATTTACGATTAGATTGACTAAATTAAATTAATCGGAGAAATTAATAAAGATCTCAAATTGTTTTTAATTATACTTCAGATTGTGAAGAAGAATACCATTGAAAGTGATAGTTGGATATTATTCCAATTATTCATGTAATTTGACCTTCAAAGACTGGAATGTTTTGGAAGTTTCAAATAATCCAATATAAAGGATAATAATGAAAATAATACTTACAAACAAATAATTATATATACAACCAATTTTCCCTTATAAGAAGATTTTACCGTAACATGATTATTAGAAGTGATCAGTATAAAGGTCGTTATAATACACTCATCGTAATCTCTATATTAATTGTAACACTTTGATAGTTCAAATAAATAAATGTCGAAATCCTAAGTGGTAGTTCAATTTATCAGACATTGTGTTTGTTCGTCAATGATCATCGATTCGAGTTCTCTTAGGGCCACTGAGATGAGTAATCGACCGTAAACTTCAGGGTCTTGTGGGATTAGTCTAGGTACGCGCAAACTGGTCCGAATATCCACAGTTATAAAAAAAAATGTCGAAACATATAGCCATTCATGACGTGTTTGATTTGCTTTATTCATTTTAAACTCTATGTTTGGGCTTCCAAGATCAAGAGTATCAGAAATCTAGGTAATCAATTAGGGTTTCCATATGGAAAAATATTGATTATTATCATATTCATAAATTAAAATGGATAGATTTTGAATTGGGTGAAAAATAGGGTGAGACATGGGGTAAGCAATAGAGCGAGTTATCTGCCTTAAAATACGGGTCAAACAAGAATCCATGGTGTCATTTCCTTGCAGTTTAAGGAAATTTATACATAAATTAATGTAGGATCCCTAAAATACCCCTTGTCTTTTATTATTTCCCTCCCCATCATCACCCACCTTGAAATAACGTTTCACAAAGTCTTGGCCAAGCAATTCTTGCTATCTGCCTGTCATGTCTTGCATCCTACTCACAACTTTTACCCTTTTGTTAGCCTCTCTAATTAATAATTAATCTCTAATTCTTAATATTTTAATGACTTAGTTAATCTTATTGTGCCATTCATACCATTTATGAATATGGCTGTATAATTTTCTTCGCCTTTGCGAAGCATGGATTAATCTAGAAATTAAACATTAAGGAGATTGAGCAATGGAGGTTTAAGATAAATATAGTTGTTTTTGGGTATCAATTTATAACGTTACTCACATATATACCACGATCTACTTATAATATTGATACAACATTATATTGTATTCTTAGTGATTAAAGACATCCTAGTTATGGATGATTATTAAGGAATTAAGTCTTTTTTTTTTTTTTTGAGGTATCGATAACCAATTATATCACTCATACACCACGCTGGGCTCACGATAAATCTACTACATTATTTTCTATTCTAAGTGATTAAAAACAACCTTATTTACAGATGATTAGTAAAGAACTTGTTCTTTTTTGAGATATAAACCAATTTATATTGTATTGTATTCTAAGGTATTGAAAACTACGTAAGTAACAATGTAAAAAATAAATTTAGTTTCTATTTGGTACACATTAAATTTTTCATTCTCATTATTCTATTCATTTTCAACCAGACATTCTTCAATAAAATAGTATTTTCCATCACATCAATAACTTTTCATTTTTTTTTAACCACACATTCTACATATCTCTATGTAATGTGGCTGAAACACACCCTCAGTAAAACAGAAGTTGTTAAAAGGTACTGTAGAACTTTTATAAGCTTTCCATTTGTAGGTGAGATGTCTCAAATCAGCAAGAACGTTGTGTAATTAGTCATTATTCACTAGGACACTAGTGTCTTTGTAAAATAGTAGACCAATTCATCTTGAAGGTGCACCATCATTTTCTGCGAACATCACTGACAATGTTGTCTACGTTTTGTGTTAATTTACTAAACATGATTAACCAAGTAATTAATCAAATTCTTATGAACTGCAAATTTGAGTTAGTCATATGTTGTGGTCAATTAAAAGGACAGAGAAATAATGGGAGAACTCAAAAATCAACTTAAAATGTTACAAAAGGAAAAGGGTGCCGCAGATTAACAATTTCCACATATCTCCATGTAAATTTATGGTAGTTAAACTGTCATTCATTCATTCTTATATTTGTGCATAATTTACGCCGTTTTAACACTAGGATTTTAATAATCAAAAATTGATTTTGGAGCTAAATCGGCGGCCAAAACAGTCAATTCAATGAAAAAACTTTCTTGAGATGGACAAGAAACTAATAATGCCTGCACTTTGCAAGTATGCTTTCCACTTCAAATTGTTAAAAGTATATATAACATGCATTGGATCAATATTTTGTTTAAAAAAGATGTGCATTTATGTCTCTCTTAAGACACTGTCCACATGCATCAATGGAGGAACAATATGAAATTCAAGCTGAATGGAAATGGCCGCTCCAAAAGTCAACACTAGTAAAGACTCACACGTGAGCATTACATGACAAACCTAAACTCTCTCTCTCTCTCTCTTTCTATTGTGTTTATGTGTGGTGGATGATGAATTGAATCCTCGTACATAAACCACAGGCTCACAATACAAACAAAGAAAATTAATAACATTCTAGCAGTTTCTGATTCAATAATAAAAGTTTGGACTATCTTTTTCCTGTTTATCTTGCCTTTTAAGCACTCTTAAAGTCTTACCCTTTATTTTACTTTATTATATACCTTCTAATCTATCTCTCTCTTCCTCTCTCTCTCCAAATTCTTTCTTAGGCTTTGTAAACAGATAGTATGCCTGAATGTCCAGAGAAAGGTAATCAACAATGGTATGGAACCACCCCACACATACTGAAAAGGGGAAAAAGAGAGGAGAGAAACAAGTTGGTGGAGTGGGCAAATAATTGTCTGTTCTTTAGTTTTTACTAGTGTTCAAAACATGGAATTTTACTTTTAATGTACTGTTGTTGACATTGATGAACGATGTTTAAGCTTTAATGGAACCAATCCGTCAATGATCTTTCTAGGGTTAGTCCATCACAATTGATGTACTATTCATATTAATTTTAATAATTGTTGTTGAATATATGCTTTGCAGGGAGAGATTTGAGGAGATAGGGAAGAAGATCAAGAGAGAATCTGACGCCTTCTCTCAAATGGGAAGAAGACACATGTTGGGGCCTCCCGGAACCCTAAACACGATCACGCCATGTGCGGCGTGTAAGCTTTTGAGACGACGCTGTGCTCAAGAATGTCCCTTTTCTCCATATTTCTCCCCACATGAACCCCAGAAATTTGCTTCTGTTCACAAAGTTTTTGGTGCAAGCAATGTTTCTAAGATGTTGATGGTAAACCCTTTTTCTTATTCTTGATAATTAACATTCCTATTTTAGATTTAATCAATTTTCCATTTTTTATTTAGGTCTTAACTATAATAGTTATACCGGAATCAAATCGTGATTACTATTTATCTTTTTCTTTTGTATGTGATTATGGTTGTTAACCAGGAGGTTCCAGAGAGCCAAAGAGCAGATGCTGCAAATAGTCTTGTTTATGAGGCTAATGTGAGGTTAAGAGATCCAGTTTATGGGTGCATGGGAGCAATTTCTGCTTTGCAGCAACAAGTTCAATCTTTACAAGCAGAACTAAATGCAGTAAGGGCTGAGATACTGAAATACAAGTATAGAGAAACCGATATCATTCCATCTTCTCACATAAGCTTGCTTTCTTCTGGGGCTGTTTCGATTGCTGCACCACCACCTGCCCGGCTTCCACCACCACCTCCGCCTCCACCACCTCCTTCACTTCCTCTAACATCGTCGTCTCCCATGTACACCCCACCATCTACTGCTGCTGATTTTAGCACCATTTCAAATGATAATATCACCTATTTTGGTTAAATTAATTCCTAGTCTTCCTATTTGTTTATACTTATTAAACAAAAAATAAATACAATTACTGGTACTATTAGTGTTGTTGAGATTTTAAATTATGTATAAACTTCCTTTCAATATATTATATTTCTTTTTAATTTAATACTTGTCAAAATTCCCTTTTAGCAGTCATGAAAAGATCAACATAAGCATCAATAATACATGCCCCTTTCTTTCTCAAATTCTATGAAAGAATTGCAATAAACCAGAATGTCATATGCAGTGACATTTTGAAGTTAAAAGTGGAAACGTCGATTTTTCCAGCAAGGCCTCTGGAGTTATGTTCTGTACAAACTGATTGATCATACATCATTTCTGTACATGTCTGTCTGTGCCAGTTAAGGATATAAATGCTAGTATAAGCTCGGTTGAGAAAATTAAGGTATGGTTATGTATCCCTCTACTTGTTTATCAGAAATTTTTATATATACTGATAGCAAGAGCAAGAGAACATGCTACTATTGATGGCTATTGCTAGGATACTAGTTTCATTGGAATTCACTAATAGACGTAACGTATAATGCCTGCAACTTTATCTGCTAATTTGTTTTGGAAATTAGTTTTGTAGTTCTTGGTTATATAATACTTAGCCCACGTTTGATGCTCACTATTTCATCAACATGAGTTTTGTAATAGTGAATTTTAGAGAATGTATGATTAAAAAGTAGAAAAAAAATTTGAATTTACGTGCAAAATATTTTATCATTGAGGTAGAAAATGAGTTTCGAAAAAATGAGAATCAAATAGAGCTTATATTAATTGATTAATTAGTTTTTTTTCTCAAGTCCATCATATTTCAAGTTGCCTTCTAAGAACTAAGCTTGGGTGGTGTTTGGTGCATAGTATATTTATTAAAATAAATAAATAATTAATATATATGGTTTGAAGGTTCGAGTCGGTGCAACCAAACACAGCTTGACAGGCTGACAGATATATCTGGTGTACAATATTTGTTTTCCTTGGCGTGCAGAGTTCAACCTTTGTAGGAAGGGAGGTGAAGGAACTCATAATTATATATGTTCATTTCTTTGCCTATCATGTGTTTTGTTTTTCACTCTCATTACATGTGTATATATAAAGATTAATTTCAACATCTCTCACATAGAGATGTGACTGAATTTGGTCCGATGTCTAGGTTACTTCAAATTGTGGCATCTTACTTGTCTCCACACTAATTTCTTTTTATCAAACAATTATTTATTCATTCTTTTTCATCCCTCAACATCTCATGGTACAGGTTTATACAACATTAATAAACTGCATGTTAAAGACAAATTGCAATAGATTAAAAGAAAATTCTAACCCAAATTAGGTATAAACTCCCTCTTCTGTGCTGTGCAAGCACTGTGGTTATCACATCGTATATCAATGGAAATGGGGAATAGAAAGTTATTTTCTCTGAAAATAAATACAATAATCACTTAATATATATACTTGAGTGTATACTAAGTATTTTCTGTGTCTATGACAAGCTATGGACAATAGAGACAAAAACTTCTCCTAGGAATACCTTTGATTTAGTTGTTTATTAGTCTCTGTTTTGTCGCACATCGATTGTAGATTAGAAGGTAGTCTCTAGACATTATGCAATTGGACGCCAGTTGGGATATAATTATTTTTCTATTTTTATTTATATATTTATTTACTTTAGTTATCTTTTGTTAGGGATTGTTTGGTCCTTGAGACAACCTTAAAGAAAATGCAATTTCCAAAGGAGAAGTACATATAAATTTCCTGCCATCCAAAATTATAGTCCATAACGTAAGACTTTTTAGTTCCATCAAACCTCATATGGAAGCTGTTGAAAGGACGTATAAGTTTCCAAAGCCAAGAACACATAGAGAATGACAACTGCTGGAACTTATCTTATCCTTGCTCAGAAAATAGTGGAATATTCTTCAAAGAAGATGATGATTTTTTGTTGGAAAAGAGTAATGTTTTTACACCCAAACTATATGAGAAAAATCTAGAAATGTGTTTGGAATAAAAATGAAATTAATATTGAAGCGTGTGTGGCTATTGATAAAATGCACTCATTCAGGTCAAAAATATAGACAATTAATAGTTCTTTTGATTAATTATACTCTAATTTATTGTATATTTCATTTATTAGATAAAACTCTATTATGGAAGCTAAATTGAAAGGAAAAAATGAAAATTGGGGGAAAATGGTGAATCAAAAGTTTGGGGACCAAATTATAATATTCAATGATTGATTCGGATCATAAAACAATAACTGGAGATTGCTAAGAGTCAATTTGATGCAATTAGAAGTCAAAATGAGTGAACTATTTTCACAAATTAACTTTCAACCATATAAGTTATGTTCCAGATTTTTATCCGAAAACTCATTTTTGACATAATAAATGTTCGAATTGAAAAAATGATATTTCTAAATAATTGTATCATTTTCAGTTAATTTTCCAACTTACTTTGAATCAACTCGATCAAATATCGAATGAGAAAGTTATGACAAAAATACTTACAGTTACACAGAGACATAACAATGTACGATGTGAAAACAACTTTTCTTATTCGATTGGCACTCTTTGGAATCCAATTTAGACGTGATTTTTGACCTAATTTAACTCTCTATATATACAAAATATGGGCAGATATTGAAGCACACCTCTTATACGCCATTATTCATATTATAATCATAAAAGAAAGGTCAATCCTTTGTTTTTGTGAGAATTAAAGGCAAGTTTTCTAGAAATTAATGGGTTTCACCTTGATTTTTGGAGAGAAAACAAGAATATACATTGAATATTCTATATACATCAAGAAACCATTGAAACATTAAAGATTTCAACATCAATATTCTTCTTCATCAAATTTAAAATTCGAGTTATGTTTTTACAATTAAGCACGTTTTCTTGCAATTAAGCAAACAATGAATCCATGGATATTTGAACCCGAGTATCTAGGAAAAAGCAGAATATTTGATGTAAGGTCGGGAAATCCTTTTGTAATGCTAGGCTAAGGTTTTAATTATGAAGCCATTGATAAACCATTATTATGAAGTTTTTAATATTAATTCGATAATTTGATGTCCTATATATGTTTATTCTTGAATGATTGTTATAAGATTTAATATCTTTTTAATTACTTAATTACTAATTGGATTGATTGTGAATTTTATTGATTTCAAGAGAAACAATAGGATAATTTCTATACAAGTTCCTAGCTTTTTTATTTTTGGAATAAAAGGAAAAAAATGTTTCTTTCGAGAGTAACAATTTGAGTTAGTGTCACCTTATGAACCTTTTATTCTTCTACTACTAATAGAAGTGTTGTAGGACACTATTTAGAGCAAAACGGTTCTCTACTTATATGCCATCTTTTTTTTTGACAACGATTTGCTGATTCTTTTTTTTCTTTCAACTTTTGTCATATTTAGATCTGCTTTTATGGGCAACACTATTGCTACAATAGGATATTGAATGTTTTGATTTTTTCACAATTCTTTTTCAAGTTTGATTATGCATCTAATTCAAAATATTTGCATCCGCCATTGCACTCACCGCAGGTCAACCCACCACCACCGACCAATCTACGCCCAGCCCTAAGGTGATTCATCTTTGCTCCACAATTATATCAGGTTTTTTTGCTTTAATTTCCAACTAGTTTATGTTAATTTTGCCTTTGGTATTTGGCTTAGTTTATTCTACCTTTCGCAGTTATAAAGTTCAGATTTTATCGTGTTCTTCAAAATTTTATGTTTTTTTCCAATAAATTTTGGTATTAGTTAGTATGTCATATTTGTCTTATGTTTTTTGTTTCTTGGTTTTGTTGGTTTATGAAATTAGGGAAAATCCAGGAAAGGTGGTGATAGATTTCTAAACTATGGAACAGAAGATTGTAAATGTTCCTTGTTTCAAATGAAAACAGTTGGTTTGCTAAACAATGTTGCCCTGGTTTTCAAGCATTAATACTCTCGTTTTTCTGTTGCATGCTATGTTGGAGGATAAATTGACTAGAGCAAAGTGAGTAACAATAAATCGGCTGTTGGTTGTTCTTGTGGCCTAGAAAGTAGTAAGGTGAATTATGTTTATCATTTTTTAAAATGTTTTGCTAGAAGCGCAATGATATATGAACACAAACTTGCAGTATACTTTATTTTTTATTTGTTTTAATTTTGGAGTTAACCAAGTCTGTAAATAATACCTTGATCTTTATCCATTGTGTTGACAACAATATGATTTTTTTGACATTTAAAAGTTGCACGAATGATGATAAGTGGCGGACTCAGCATCCGATGAGGGGGCGCGGCAGCTCGTGCTGGTCCTTCGGAACAGTGTTGGCTTGTTGGGGAAGAAGGAGACCGGCACGGGAGAGCCGAAGATGCGATGGTTTGGGTTCGCCACTGGTTTCTGCTTCTTCTTCACAAGATTCTTCTCTTTGGTGCTTATGTTGGGTTCCCGCCATTATTAACACAGAAAGGTTACACAAAAAGATGAGAGAAGAAGGATGAGGAGAGAGAATCGTATTGGAGAGGTTAGGGAGAAGGATAATTGCAGTTCCGATTGCGTGAGAGAGAGAGAGAGAGAGAGAGAGAGATGCTTTGACAAATACAGCCAAAGTTCTGCCAATTTTTTTAAAAAACCAAAAATCTGTTAAGCCCTTTTCATTTTTGGCAGCAATATTTGACCAGCCCACAAAGTGAATTCATTTTGAGGGAAAATTTGAAATATGAGCAAATAGCATATAGTCACAAAAGTAGTCAGGAATTGGAGTAAAGTAGTGATATATTGGCCTCAACGGTCATTTTTTATTTTGATTTCCATTTAATCAGCCCCATACAAAGGGCTTTACTTCATTTTCTACCTTTTGGACAGACATGCACGTCCCTCACAAATAACTCTTGATTAAATTGAAATATATACAAATCATGTTTACTTACTTATAATATAATAACATACAAACATGTCGCCACCCCTCCCTCCTTTTTTTGGTAATTCGATCTTTTGCCTGGGTTAGACTCGAAGCTTGAAACTTCCTTTTCTTCTTCTTTTTTTTTTTTTTCTTTTGTAATGGGGTATTTTGCTTGGGTTGGGCTGAAAGTTTTTTATTTTTTGTAATTGTGCCTTTTGTTCCTCTTACAATCGATAATTATCGACGGTCAATGGTCATCGTCATTCCCAGCTGAACTTTTGTGCTAGGTCTGCCACTGATGATGATGGGATAGATTTTTATTTTGTTGTAATATAGATTTAACTAGAAAACTTGTTAGATAGAATTAGGCAACAAAATAATTTAGATAACACAATTTTACATTTTGTAAAATAGAATATGCGACATATAGATAATCACGAAATAAATTAGACAACAACTTACATCGTTGCACAAATAATGACATGACAAACTTTCTTTGTTGCAGAATAAATTTAAGTACAAACACCACATGTTATATAATACATCATACTACAAATTTTATATATCTTAAAATATATTATGCAACATATCAAATGTATTGTAAAACAAATATCGTGGCAAACATCACTTGTTATTAAAGATATATTACTATAAGCATGTGTTGTTGAAAAATAGAATAGATAACAAAAGTTATATCTTTAAAATAGTATTTACAACAAATATTTTCCTCACAAAAACTTAATTGGATTAATCGTTGCGACAAATTGATTTGTTGCCTTTTTAATTTTTAGCGACATATTTGCATTGCGACGATATTATAGCGATAAATATCTTGTTTCTATTTCGTTCTTTTGGCATCAAACGAATAATATTGCGAGTTTGTTAATGCGATGAATGCTTGAAAGTTGTCGCAAAATACATTCCGTGACTCATATGGCACGACAATGCCTGCAACAAACATATTGTTGTCGCGATATTATCTTTGCAACAAAATCTCTATTTAAGCAACAATATTTTTTTGTTTCGATTCCGGTATTTTTTTGTAGTGGTTCTAGCGATTTAATGCATGCTTTCATGTTCGCATTTTTCATGGAGATGTAGAAATGTCATATGAAAGGATATATCTAATTGGCATCGAAAGATATTTTTAATTAACTTAGGAACATTGATTAACAGGAATGTGTACATATTGTCATGTTATTGAATTGTATTGAAACGGTTTAATAAGGGAGATTCAAGACTTTAGTAATCTTATCATCTAAATTTACAAAAGCTCATAATTTGACTGCCAAAATTGTAAGTTTAATTATTTAATTAGTATAAATTCTCCTAACAAGTTTTGCTATTGGATTAAAATTAACATAAATTGACACTAGATTGTAAGTTTTGCTTTGTGGGGACGACATCCCACTCATTACTTTATTATTTATTCGCGATATTGTACACTTGTGAAAAATCAAACCATCAGTTATGAGTTTACGGAATATATTGGGATGAAACGGGGGTATAGCATATGCAGCTATTTATGGTGAAATTTAAATCACATGCAAATCTATAGCACCCCTTTGGGGGTCACTGAGTTGGTGGAGCAGGTGAACGCGGAGACCGAAAGTCACGAGTTCGAATCACTTGCCAAAATTTCATCGGTCAAACCCGTCGCACCGGGCTTGTCTAATGCGGTTTATCTCTCCAATGTGGTTTGTGGGCTACTGCACATATAACGATATTTACCCAGTGCGCATTCACGTGTAGCGGCTACGGGTTCTTACGTCAACGAAAAAAAAATCAGTAGATGCAGAATAAACACAAACAGATGCATAATCTTCCAAAATTGTGAAATGCGAAGAAATAGATACAACCCAAACTGAAAAAAGGACACTACAATTTGATGATACAAGTCTAGAGCACGACCACATGAATGGATAAAGAAAAATATTCACCTTTGTTTCTTACTTGAATGTGGAATCTGTTTCCAAAATATTGATTGGAAGAAAGATAAGAGATTAGTTATCCAAAAACAAAAAATAGGACAAACGGCAAGAAAATATTAATACCTTGGTTTTTTAAAGTTTAAATCATCCACTTTGTTGAGAGGGCAATAAAATGTTCCCTTTCACAATTTTAAAGAAGAAGAAATAGAACGAACAGGACTTGAATATATAATTATAAATATTACAAGTCTCTTGAGACCGTTTTCTGGTTTACGAATGGGTTTCTTGGGTGGATCCTGAATGTGAAGTCATCTCATACTAATTTCGTCTCTGTTTGCAAGGTCTTCAGAAACTGGGAAATGATTCATATTGTGAAAGATTCATGTTCTGGAAGTAATATGTGATTTTATGTTATTAAATCTTGATTCACTTCATTGTTTTCTTTGTTGGCGAAACGAAGGACGCCAAAGGCGCCGGTGATTATATGAGCCGGTCTGGATTTCCAACGCCTAAAGTCTATTCTAAGATTAGAGTAAAAAATCAGTGTTTAAAAATTGCGAGTGGAAGTACCTATGTGAAATGCTATTGAATCAAATTTATATAATGTCCAAATCCAATTAAACAAAATCTAAGCTCTGAAAAAAAAAATTAAAAAAAAAATTGTAAAGCATGGAATAAAAACAATAAAGATTCTTGAAGACACATTCTTATAATACGTACCAATTTTTATTTTTTAATATAGATTTTATTTGTATTTTTTGTGAATAATTTTGGTTATGTTACTGTTCAAGTACTTTAGAAAGCTCAAAGCATGAGAAATCATAATTGGGTCTTTTATTCAAAACATCATAGGATGAAGTCCATTCACGAACTTAATACAAAAGCACTCTATCGAAATGGTCCCATATCTTCACATAAAAGTAAGAATCTAGAGCTAAATAAAAAAAACACCTCGAGGGCCCAACTCAAACAATCACATTTGTAATATCTTAGACAAAACCAAATTATCTCTCATTAATTAATCATTCTGCAGTTCTTCCTTATCTCTCCCTTTGATCCTGTGAGGGGACTAATGTCCCCCAATTTAATCATGGCGGAGGCAAAATCAGAGTTGAAGGTGTGTGGATTGTTGGCATATGTTGAGACGAATGAATTGGTGGATCTACCGCTTAAAAAAAGCTGTTGATCGGAGTGGAGGAGTCCCCTCTGATTCACAAGGTTCTTGAAATAATTGTTGTCAAAACTGGTTGGAGTCTGAAGATCCAAAGGTGCCAAATTGTTGTCCCCGGAACCACTGGCTCTTGGACAGTTTCCTTGCCTAGTACGTGCAAGCGAAGCATCCAAGTTGGTTTCATTGTATATGCGAGCCCTAAAGCTGGTGCATCTTGCTTGTCCAATTGTATGAGAACCTGCAGGATTTGCAAAAGCATATATCGAGTTATGTTTGTACAATTTTTTATAAATGGATGGCGCCGCATCTAAAAGCTTGAATAAATAAGGAGATTAATAAAGGTAAGAAAATGGTTGGTAAAGAGTAGAGACCAGATAAAGCAACGAGGTCCTTGGTGGAAAGTCCAAGAGCACTGAATCTTGAAGTAAGAGCATTAAGATTTGAAGTTGGAGGGGGGATGCCATTGTTTGCAGCTGCCCGGCTAGCTGTTCTTGCATCTCTTCTTCCAAGTTTTACGTTCCAGTTAGGCCCTCCAAGCTGCAATTAGGATCAGACATACTCTATAATGTTATTCGACCATAAATATTCTATATTCTGTAGATGATAAAAGTGCTCTAATGACTCGAATGTGTACATACTCTAAAGAATGAATATAATTTTTGAAGTATGCATATAATTTTTTTGTAGCCCAACTTACAGTGACAACAGAGTCACGAGCAGCAATGGCCAATATATCAGCACAAGATACCACTCCTGGGCAAGCATTCTCAACAGCAGATTTGATGTTGTCGACAACATCAAATCCCCTGGCAGAATTACGATTTGGAATTGCTGTTTTTTCTCCGGTGAAGGAAGAAGTATCGTCGAGGAGGATTGACCCGTCACATCCCTGGAAAGATGTCCATATCAAGTTATATAAATTATGGATGTAAGATGTGTATTATAAGCTTATTATAAATCATAACATTAGGTATATTTAATTTGTGGGCTATTCAAGAACTCGTTGCATGCTACTTGTTGCCAATAATTTGGTATTTATTCGCTAATTTTCCATTAACTTAGTATTTCTGATGCTGATATAAAGTAATAGATGTAGTGAATGAAAGCTGTAATAAGAAAATTACATTGACGAAGCAATCATGGAAGGATAAGCGTAGGAGAGAGGCGCCCATTCGAGCCTCTTTCGATATTGCAGAGTTCACAGCAGATTTGACTGTGGAAAAAAGTTTTGGACAAGATTTTGAGTAAAAATTAGTGGAAAGTTGAGCTGACGAGTTTCCCACTAACAGGACAAGTATAGCCAAACAAATGGCATTCTTGAAAATGCCCATTGGAAATTAAATTTGAAGAACAATCTAAGAAATAGTAGAAAGTGTGTTGTGCACATTGCAAGGAGAAATCTAATGCATATATAGGCAAGTCGAGGACTGCTCTCTCTAGGTATTTTAGCCTCAGCCGGTTACCTAACTTGTAGACTTATATTGCATGGCATTTCAACTTTTGAAAGCTTTGACGAAGTAAAAGCTAACTTCTTTCTTCTTTTAACCAATGTTTTTTTCTAGACAGTCAATTGTATATAAGATGATTGCAACCTTATTATAGATAATATTCGAGACATCCCTATAATAATATGAATAATTAACACATAATATCCTTACATTTCATTATTATTGTAGGAAATGTCATTACCTTTCATTTTTTGACATTTTCACATTTCATTGTACAAAATATCTTTTTTCATCCAATTTCTCAATTAAAAACTGTAAAATGATGAATATATCATTCTATTTAAATAAAACAAAAAGAAAAGAAATAACTAATTATAACCATAATCCTAATTTTTTTTTTAAAAAGTGCAAACGAGCCCGAAATAAATTATTATTTTTTCTTTTTTTATTACTCCTTTTCGATAAAGAAAAGATAGGTTACGTGTCAATAAAAGTATAATACCACTTAAAACAAATATTACTTTTTCATTTTCATTTTTTTTTATTGCGGTTCATGTTAAAATGTTTTATGTGATTATTTGTTA
>CAIGRR010185238.1:0-11776 GCA_903798365.1 Fraxinus sp. 1973-6204 | reverse complement strand
TTTGAAATATTAGGAAAGTTGTGTGTACGTAATTCATGTGGATATTGACTGGCTCAAATGAATGTTAATATTTGATCGAATTAATTTACACAATTGTGTATGTGACAATTGTAAAGTTTTCCATTATGCGAACATTGAGTTGGTCCAAAGAAAAACTTGATGTTTGATCGAATTTATTATCAATATTTGATTACTACACTAAGAGTGTCATTTACAAGTTGATATTTCTGTTCAAAAACTAAATATCAATGTTGTGTTCGGTCTCTTATGATGGGGTGCACCATTATTTGAAATTATTGATTGTGCAATATGGATTTTCACGTGAACATGTTATTTAGGTTTGAATTTTATATTATGTTAATTAATTAACTTCTGCAATATCTGCATACATTAATTCAATTCATGTGCTTGAACCAAAGTTTTAAGGTTGAAAAAATAACGTTTGTATTGCTCTGGCGGCATGGATCTATACCTTGCGTTAAGGATCCACTACTCTTACGGATAAAAATTTTGCTAATAAAAAAGGGACTCGAATAAGCGAGATCACTCAAACCGCATAAGTTTTATGATTGTGAAACGTAGAATTCCAGCAACATTTAGAGACCTTGTGTCCGATAAGGTAACTACTGCCAAAAAATTTGAAAAGTGCTTTCCAAGAAGTGATAAGACCGAAACTAGTACGTTTCCGACGAACTTGATTTCCCTAAAGTATAAGGGTAAAGAAAACATGCGGGAGTACATAATAGAGATGTCTCATTTTTCTTCAAAACTAAAAGTATTAAAGTTTGAGTTGTCTGATGACTTGCTCATACATTTAGTTTTGATTTCTAGTCTTGCACTATTCAGCTAATTTAAGTTTAGTTACAACTGTCAAAAGGGAAAATTGACTCTTGACAAACTCATTTCATATTGTGTGCAATAATAAGAAAGTCTAAAGTAAAAGAGAACTGGAAGTACTCACTTGGCAAGTATCTCTAAGGATGAGTTAAAGAATAAAGAATTTGCATCTAGTTTAGATCAAAAGAAACAGCAAAAACCTGAAAAAGATTAAGCATCTGGCTGTTACTTTTGTCAAAAACTAGGACAGATAAAGAGAGACTGTACTAAATACCACACTTGATGTGTAAAGAAAAGTACATTTTTCACTTTGGTTTGTTTTGATGTTAATTTAATGTCAATACCTATACACATTTAATGGCTACATTTCAGTGTCACTATTTAAATAAGCATCTATGTTGGGTTGTCTGAACAACCTAAAGCCAATTGATTCTAAAAGATTCATCTATGTGGGAAAAATGACAAATCGGTTAAGGTTAAGGATATATGGGCTTTTAAGTTATTATTAAATATTGGTTATCATTTGAATATGAAAAAGATATTTGCAGTACGGTCTTTTAGATAGAATTTGGTTTTTATTTCTATATTGAACAAATTTGGCTACTCTTGTTCTATTGGAAATAGTTAGTTTAATCTTTTTCTTAAATTAAATATCGAGGGTATCAGTTCTATATTCGATTATGATAACCTATATTTACTTAATATGATTGCCTCTTGTAGAGAGGCCTTGCATGTGAATTCAAGTGATATTAAACATAAATTAACTAATAAGAATTTTGCTTTATTATAACAAAAGCGATCAGGTCACATATCTCAAAACAGAAATGAATAGCTTGTGTCAAAAGGAAATCTTGATTCCCCTTATTTTATGGACTTTAATGCTTTTGTTAATTACATTAAGAGGAAACAAATATATATAAAGAAATTAGATGTCAATAGAACTTCGACCGTTTTAGAACTAATCCATACAGATATCTGTGGGTCATTCCATTTGGTTTCTTATAATGGTCAACAGTTATATTACGTTCATAAATGATTTTTTTCTCATTATGGCTACCTGTATCCCATTATAAGGAATCACAATCACTGGACAAGTTCAAAGCTTATAAGATTGATGTTGAAAATCAACTCAGTAAAAGAATTAAACAAGTCAGATTTTACCATAGTGGTGAATACTATGACAAATATGACGGATCAAGAGAAAAATGTCCGAGGCTTTTTGCTAAAATTTTTAGAGTAATGTTTATGGGTGTAGGGGGGGGGGGGGGATAAGGTTTTAAGGACAAAGATTTTATCTTTGAAGAATGATATGTATATATATCTTCTATTACAATTGAAAATGTTTGCTCTACATCTTGTTCAAGAAGCAATTTCGGATCAAGACAATATTACAAAATCCTCTATACATAATTAAAATATTGTTCCAAAAAAATAAAGTCAACAATATCAAGAATAAATACCATTAAGGAAATCCAC
This sequence comes from Fraxinus sp. 1973-6204, assembly GCA_903798365.1. Lineage (NCBI taxonomy): Eukaryota > Viridiplantae > Streptophyta > Magnoliopsida > Lamiales > Oleaceae > Fraxinus > Fraxinus sp. 1973-6204. The sequence goes on along the minus strand of CAIGRR010185238.1, from coordinate 9,463 downwards.
TGGAAAAAAGAGAAATGCAATTCTGGATGACTTTGTAGTGTTTCTCCAAGAAAATAAGAATGACATTTGATTAATGGAAGAATATCTAATCAAACTTTAATCCCATTATTCTCAAGAATAATTCTATGCAAAGGAATAATGTTTAAGAATATATTGATGTCATGAATAAAGAGATAAAGTTCATGAAAGACAATGACGCTTTGGGAACTCATCCCATTACCTGAAGGTGTGAAGTCCATTGGTTGTAAATAGATATTTAAAACCAAGAGAGATTAGAACGATAATGCGGAAATATATAATGCTCGTCTTGTTACAAATTACTTTATTTAAAAAGAAGGCATTGGCATTAAAAAAACTTTCTCTTCAGTTTCTATGAAAGACTCTTTTAGGACTATCCCGTTGATAGTATCACAAGTTTCATCAAATAATTATCTTATTTGATTTTGAGATGAATGATGATTGATAATATCACAGTTTAGTGGGAGTAGACATATTTTTTTTATATTACATGTCAATTACATACTGCTTGTTTGCAATGATAGAGGCTCATTGCATGAAATCAAGAAATTTCTGTCATGAAATTTTGAAATAAAAAATATTGATGACACTTCTTTTGTGTCATAAATATAGAGACGCTAGAATCGTTCTCAAGGCATTTTCAGATTATCACAAAGCAGTCATGTCGATAATGTTCTTAAGAGATTTAGGGTGCATGAATGTAAATCAGGTGATCATTTTATTGTTGAGGGAGACAACTTTAGTTTTAATCAATGCCCTGAGGATAAGCTTAAAGAAAAGGAAGACAGAAAATTATCTATATTTCAACAATTGTGGGAGTCTAATGTATGCTAAGGTTTACATACGTGTGGATATGACATTTATTGTTTGAATGCTAGGCAGATATTTAAGTTGGGATGAATATTTGGGAAGAAACTAATTAGGTTATTTGGAATTTACAGAAAACTAAGGATTACATAATCACATACAACAAATTAGACCAATTGAAGATCATTGGATATTCTGATCATGGAATGTGAAAGCTAAATTTTGTTACTAGGCTGCACGTTTTGAATTGAAATGAAAGATCCTTAAGTTATTCTGTGACAATAGCAGTCTTGTATTCCAATAGGAGCTTGACGATATCAAAATGTATACACATCAAGTTTCTAGTTATTAAGGAAAAAATTTAGATTAGTCAAGTTTCTATAAAGTATATTAGGACAAACTTCATAATTGTAAATCCATTTACTAAATGGTTGTCACCCAAAGTATTTCATGAGCATACTGCTCACATGAGTGTTGCATCTTTTGATGATATGCCATTTAGTGAGAGCTTGTATTTGAATGTTGTTTATTTTAGACACAAATTTTTTTATCTATGAATATTCGATTTATTTTAGAAATAAAATATTCAGTTTAGTTCTACTCTAATTAAAATTTATGGTTGATCTTATTAAATAATAAAATAGGACCAATTGGAAATAGAAATGTTTGGATCACACTGCATGTAATTTCCATGCTACACATCAACGCTCAACCTATATCATTTGATTGTGTTGATATATGTGACCATTGAGGGTTTAATTATGATATTTGTAACGAAAATCGCTTTGATCCTACATTGATATAATCAATGGACGAAATTGTTCGAAAATGCTTTTGATTATAATAGCGAAAGTTTTGATGTCATAAGGTTATATACATTTATCAAGTAACATGTGGTCCAAGTGAGATATTGTTGAGTTTATTAATTTGTCATGTGGGCCTACTATATAATTAATTGTGTATAAGGATATCTTAAAGTTGAGTTCAATTAAAGTGATCTAATAAAGAATTAAATTGTTGAGCTTATGGTGTTACCCCCCCAAATTAGAGGCTCCAAATCAGCACTCCACGTGAGCTGCCACGTAAGCAACATATCCACGTAGGCAGCCACACACACCCAGTAGTTAAGTAGACAGAGAGCCAATTGGAAGGTCTTCGGAGAAGGTTACAGGGTCAAAGTCAACAAAAGTTATGGCTATCCAAGACTCCTTCAAGAGTCGAAGCACCGTTTGTCTGATGTCCCTTCAACTCTAATAACGGAGGCCTACTTGAAGCCCTTCCATGTAAACACAGAGGCTTCTTATGTCCGATGCGCAGAGGCTCAATAAAGATATTTGAAACCCTCTACCATCAAGAGATCTTCAACAAAGGCTAACCCAAATCCAACAGAACTCAATGTTGCCCATCATTATGGATCCAGAGATCTTTTAGAAATGATTGATGAGACATGTAATAAAGAGTGTCAATATGCCAGCCCGCCCCTAGGACGTCAAACCCTCTGCCAAATATTAATTGTATGGAATAGACATTGACAAGAGGCTTCGAGTTCAGCGATGCTGTCACGTGGATTTGATCCAACGGCTTTCACGTCGGCTAGACTAATATAAATAGCTTCTCTTTGTATAGAAAAGGGATTGGCATCTGTATCTGCTAAGCGAACACGAAATATATTCATCTTGTGAAACTTTTTATAAGATTTTACANCGTGGATTTGATCCAACGGCTTTCACGTCGGCTAGACTAATATAAATAGCTTCTCTTTGTATAGAAAAGGGATTGGCATCTGTATCTGCTAAGCGAACACGAAATATATTCATCTTGTGAAACTTTTTATAAGATTTTACATATTTGGTTCTTTACATATTTACGACAAATACAATAGCAAATATATCAAGATTCCAATACAAACGTGTTATCATTCCACATCATATCTATCATTCCACATATTTCATCACAAAAGAGAGATCTAATATGGGAAATCGATCGGGTGTTCGTTGATAGCGCGAATAGCGCTGTAATCATACTTCGAGGTCCTAACATCTTTGTCTCTTGTCGGAAAGTGCCTCCTGCGTCCATTCCTGTCAAACTACCGATTCAATTTCTGTAAAAACGCACCGGATCAGTACTTGACGTGGCAAGAGTGTGCCCGATATTTGTTGAGTTCATTTTTTAGAGTCAACATATGGCATCTCAATAAAGTGATCGGATTATGTGTGTAGAAACCGGATCCATTAGGGCTGTATTTGACGATGGACTAAATACATGTGAAAATAGAAATATGGTTATGGTCCCAAATTTATATGTGATTTTTATTATTTGTATAATCCCATCAATATAAAATTACAAGAAAAAACATATTAAAGAGAAATATCCAAAATCCACCATCAAGAATTACAATCATGAATCAAGAAGAAGTATTGGAGCAAGTCAATTGAAAAATAAGACAATCAATATTATGGAACAAGAAGTCAAGATCAAGATCAAGAACTCAAGAATTAAAGAGCCAATAATCAAGACTAAAGATCTGGAATCAAGATCTGATATTAAAGAATCATTTTCAAAGAATTAAGGTATGTTTCGCATTTATTAATTCTCATGATGATTTGAAATTTTGACATGAAAGGTATTGACAATTAAATAAATTAGATTTTCAAATTTTATGAAGTTTGAAGTTTCATAAAGTTTCAACAATTCAGTCTTTAACACACCTTTAAATATGCTAGTACGCATAAAAAACAAAGTTTTCACACGGACTCAATATCTCAGAAACTCAAGTGAGAGACTTGTGTTACGTGTGACCTTATTGCCTGGCTTAGGCTAGACTTTTTCCTTTTAAATAATCGTGATGGCTGGGTTTTTATTTTTTATTTTTATTTTTTTTATTGAAAAATCTATTTTGCCCATCGCAAAGATGCCCATAACAACGTAAGGATCATATATCCCTTTCGAGGGAGAATAAATATGGGAGAAGTCTATATAACCAACAATATTTCAACTTCATTTTTTTCTTTAACACTTAAGTAATGAATTAAGGGTCCGCTTCATTGCAAATATGAAAAATGAGTGGAAAGAAAATGAATTTCAGGAAATTAAATTGCCTAAAAAATATTTTACTTGGAATTGTAATTAATTGTATTTGATTGATATAATTTTTTACCTGAAAAATGTTGATAGTTTGGTGTCTGTTTGACTTTGCTTTTCATGAAAATTGTCCATTAAAGTGATAATTTCTTGTACCATTAGTTCTAAAATTTGTTTTACAATATATATATATATATATATATATATATAAAACCAAGGAATTAGTGAGCATAGCCAAATATGAAAAAAATTTCATGGAAAATAAAGTGTATCAAGAAAGGCAAAAGTGAAGGTTGGAATTTATTTTTCATTTTCCATGAAGAATAATGCCTATCAAAATAATGCCTATCAAACAGACTTTAATAGACTTAATACTTTTCCCATCACTTCTCAAAGATGGAGGAAATTCGGAAGTTAATGAAAGAGAACTTATATACATAATAGCTACTACAACAGTAGAACCATTTCAAAAACACTTAGTCGGATTACATTCAACATTTTGGATTGAACTTGCATATGTAAAGTATCAGTTGATCTACTTTCTCACATGTCCTATTGCCAACTCATTGCTTAATCGTAAGCTCGGCCCTGAGATGGAGAATCCCATTGATGAAGTAAGGGCTGTCATCGTCCATAAATGCAGACCATGGGACACTAAACAGGTTCCTGTAGCCAACCGCCTTTCCTCCGGTGAAGGTGTAGTTTCCTTTGTACTTGCTCACAAACTCCTCGGATGGTTTTGTTCTTGATGCAAACTCGTAGTCAACAGCAAAGGCTACTGACCCCTTCTCTTGCATACCTAAAAACAGCCCAAAACAATGGAAAGAACTTTGTTGGTCCATGTTGCAATGGGCTGATAGGAAAAATCCTTGCCCGCCCAAGTGAAAAGCCTGTGAATAGACTCGACCAGCTGGGAAGAGTTGAGTGCACTCGCCCTGGGTCAGATCCAGATAAACAATGCACTGCAGACGAGGCGATTCAAATTCGACGACCTTGACTGGTCGATATTTGTATGCACGCTCCACAAAACGACGGGAGGAAGTGCTGGCCTCCTCTGCCACGAGAGAACGCTGTCGATATGGTGCTTCAGCCTTGAAAAAGAGAGCATCAAGTACAACCTTGGAGGCGATTTCAGGATCAAAGTCATTGCATCCCAAGACTTTCTTCAACTTTCTGCAACTCATGCATGGGAAACGGATGAAGCGAAGGAGATGTGTGCTTAATATTTCTCGACGTTCCTCCAACTTTGAGTAATGTGTTCGGGCCCACTTCAGCACAAAATCATAAACAGCATCCTCTGACGCTACCTGAAGATTGTCGCTGGACAGAACAGCAGTAATGCCAGCTAAAGGCAAGTTAAGTACCTCTTCTTGGAACCTGGTAAAGAAGAAAACAGTTTATAGCAGTTAACATAATGGATTGCAAATTAAATGGCGAGTCAAATATAAATGCATAGAATTTTTCTAGAAATATGGGTGAAATAGTCTGTAATCCTTACTTGCTTATATCCTTGAAACGTGTGGCAAGGAACTTCTTGGCTGCATCTGTAAGTGGCTGAACTGTATCACCCATTGAGATGGTAGAAGGAAGATCCAAGTAGAGCAAGGCTGATTCACAAGTCATTGGTAAGTTCCGTAATAACCGGCTGCAGTATCTCATACATGAAGCAACTTCAAATTTGTCGGCAGCCATTAAAACATCCAGCAAATCTGAAGGTGTGGTTCTTGGTAGAGAATTACTGTACATGAAGTTCAGTAGATCCATGAGGGCAGCTTCTTCTGCTCACAATAGCGGAGAGACAAGCCATGGTGAGTTCAATTACTTCATTTAAACAGGTATCTAAAAACAGATTCATGACGAGTAACTGACAAAAACTATCTTTTCATTTCAAGTTATAAGAGATATTTTAACAGAGCAATTGAGGCTTGCCTCATGTACACAGACCCTATGCAAAGATCAGATTCTACAAGTGTTTCATAGCTTGTAAAAAACAACCAAAAGAAAACTTATTTCATCCAAAAAGATAATTTTCTGTTTCAACACCTCTACTGAAAGATGAAATAAATAGGCAAGTATAATCTGCAATTAATCCTAATAACAATCTAATCATTTTTTAACAGAAAATAAGCAGCAAGTATATGTATCTACATTTACCTGAGGCATGGATTTGTATGGTTACAAGTCGCTGCTCTGACTCGTTCACGCCACTGGAGAACAACTATAGAAGAGGAGAAAAAACATTGGAAAATCCACAGCAGAGAAGTAGAAACAGAGAAAGACAATCATATTAAACATAACTTACCTTATAAAAGAAGGGACTCTTTGCTGCTAGAATTGGAGAACTAATATGTATCGTCTTCACTTGAACAGGTGAACAGTCCATACTAGAGGATGTTTCATTGGGCCGAGTTACTTCATCGTCTGCACAAGTATCCCATTAGTTTCTTTTAAGATGTTGAACAAGACCATCTAAATGGATTATCATGGTTTCCAAAATTCAGGTCAACTTTAGTGAAATATGGAGGCCAAGGAGTTATAAACATCAACCACGATACTTTAGAGAGCCACTTATAGATTCTTGAAAAATTATGGAAATTTTCAAAATTGATGGTCAATCAAATTCTTTTAAGAGGATTAGAGATAGAATATATTGGTGTTCATACCAACTTGATTTGTAGCCATTTCCAAAACTGCAGGCGTTTCTTCAATCATTGCCACAATCTCCTCTTCTTGATTTCCATAACCATCTTCCATATCAGGCATACTACAATTTAAAATCTGCTCTTCTCGTTGCATGGCCATATCTGCAGCTCAGTTCAATAAAGCAATGGATAAACTCAGCAACTTCATATTTTGTACAAAGAGTTGCAATCATCCATGCCACTTCGTAAGAACAGTTAAAAGATATGGACGGCCTCTAAACAAAGAAGCAATTGGCATAATCGTGTATGCGTGAAGCAGGCATAAGAAATTCCCACTACCAGACATAGAAGACCTAAAATAAATTGATTAAGTTTACTATAAACCTGTATTTGGCCCCCCACCTCTGTTGTTATAACTTAGCAACTATACATAACCCGGTCACATAAGCGAAAGAAATCAGAATTCCTCTCCGTCCTCGGGAAATGGGATAAATTAAATCCATTTAAAACGAAGAGAAATGAAGTCAATAGATTTTATGAAGAAAAATAAATCAAGACCTGTTATTAAGCGACGTGGGATTGAGGAGAAGAAAAGAAAGAAAAATAACAACACTTGATAACATGATTGGTGCATCAATGATCCATTTTAAGCAATCCATTCCATATCCCCATGTTAATCTTAAACTCTGGTTCCATAAGCTTGACAACTGTCAGTTCAATTTTGTATAAGACATCATCAAAATGTAGCATCTTAACTGGATTGCTGTGAAAATGAAAAGGAGAACCTAGCAACATGTGAATAAGTACAAGCAGGGAGTCATGTATAGAACGATACGGAACTAGTAGTGATAAAAACTCAAAAAGGAAAGGAGAATCAAATATATGGAGCTAAATACATGCTTGCAATCCTTGTAAGAAAACCAGTCAATACAAAAAGGAGTTATGAAGATGTTTGAAGACAACCAATTACAAACAAAATCTTGTTCACTCAACATTTCTTCCAAGAAGAACAAATACAATTATAATGAAATCACTGATTCCCAAAAAATCTTTTCTACGAAGAAATTCAGAAAACTCCCAATCCACAACCTTAAAACAAAAACCCCCAAAACCTATAAACACTAAAGACCCCCAACACCATTTCCAAAGATTCACAACCAAAATTGAACACAATCAAAATCTCCCTCGCTAAAAAACCTAAACGCAAAAATAATTAAACTATATATATAACAACGTAAATTAAATTTTGTACCATTAGCTGAATTAAGATGTTCATTCCGTCGGCGTTTGCGGTTTCGTGCCCAACCGGAGAGGCTGACATCCGGGTCGGGCTTTGAACAGGGCGAGTCAGGTAGCATCTCGATCCGGAGAATTCGATCCGAAAAGTTGACATCATTGAACGCGAACGCAAAGTCCAAGGCCGAGTCTGCCGACCCACCGCCGGACGAGCAGACGGATTCCATTAATTTTGTGTTAAACAGGTCCACTTTTTCCAATTCTTGTATATATCCCTATAATTTAAATTGCTCCACTTTTTTTTTTTTCAATTCTTGGTTACATATGAATGTATGTTTCAGAGAGACGACGAAAAAAGCTGTTTTAGAGAGAGACGTAACGGCTGGATTATTATTATTATTATTATTATTATTATTATTATTATTATTCCTATTCCTAGAGAGAGGAATGAAAATTGGTTTTCATTTATTTTGGGAAAAATTGCACTATTGGTGTCCAAACTATTGTTTATTATCAAATTGGTCTTTGACCTTTGAAAAAGAGAAAGTTGCTCACAAATGTTTAGGAGCAATCTACAAAGACAAAAAGTGTCCGATTTCTATTAAATTGCCATGTAATCTACACATGTTTAACTTTAAAAAATTATAAGTTGATAGTAATTGTGAATCCTACAGACTGTATATATAAAAAGTATGTTTGATCAATTTAAATTACGATTTAAACTTTGCCAAACACGTACTTAAGCTAATGCCAATATATCAAAATGGTGTTCACCAGCTAGACATTTAGGGATAATGAATTACTTTTGCACAGGATGAGAGAGCGATACCAAATCTAGGCAAATTCTAAATTCTAGATATGACTTCAAAATAATGGGTCTAGGAATCCAAAAATAATAAAAGGTTGAGGATTATGTTGCTCTTTCTTAAAGGTCTAAGATTGACTGGAGACTGCTAATAAGTCGAGGACTAATAGTAAAATTCTTTTATTACTACTTTCTTTGATGAAAACTCACCCTTCATCCTCAACGTATAGGAAATGTAATAAATCTATCTTCAATCTTTTCTTCTTAGCATCCATTCCAAACCTTTCTAGCAAAACTCATAGTTCCTCCATTTTGGTTATTAAAAGCTAATTTTCCCTACTCTACTAATAAGTGCCTGTTTGACATTCATTAATTTATTTTATAGTTTGCTATATGATTATTTTCAATCACACATTCACGCAATAAAATATTTTACACGTAGATCAAAAAAATTATCTATTTTTAACTACATATTCTCCTAAAAATACTATTCAAAAGTAATTTTTTTTTTCCCAATCAATGAGATCAAACATGTCCTAAATAAACATAAAATAAAGCAATAAGACAACAAAAATAAGAAAAAAAATGGTCCCATAACTTTTGAAAATTTAAAAAAAATACCCTTAAAATAATTAAATACATCTTAACAAAAAAAATTAGAAAAAATCAATCTTTCCCAACCAAGCTCACATGCATAACCCGTTTGTAACGATTCAGCTGATCTCACACCGAACTGTAAATAAATTTGTGAGTGGCTTTATATAGAGACTTAGCCCAATGGCATCTCAAGAACAAATCTAGTTCTACTTTTATGTTACTCTTGTATTTTTTTTGATCGAAATTTATTAAATCGAAATGGAAATCATTATTCCAA
>CAIGRR010185159.1:0-12468 GCA_903798365.1 Fraxinus sp. 1973-6204 | reverse complement strand
GATTACGAGATAATATTTTGCATGCGCATATAAAGTATGTCGAACAATTGAGATTGGCTTACTCACACAAGCAACAGCCTCAAACATTTTGGAGTGTACTGAGATAAGACATAGTAATCATGTTGTGTACATGATCTAGTTGCCCTGATGAAATATCAAGATGAGATTGCCAAAAATAATCGAAATGAATTTTGCTAATCCATTAAACCTATTTAGTAACCAGATCGAAATCTCGATTTGAGATTGTCTGGAGGAATGAACATAAGGAGAACTAAAGTTAGGTATCAGAAAATATTTGAACTAAGATCTTACGGTCTTATTTATTTATAAAGGATATGACATACTCCCTAAGAATGAGAGAAAATATCGTAGTGCATATATTTCATACCACATGTATTTTTACGATCAATATTGGGTAAATGAGTTAATGAATCACTACTTCCTCATTGTATGAGACATAATCGTCCAAACCAAATCAACCCAATCGGTTTGGGTTGGTTTATTTTGTAGTTTTTATACGAGTTGGGTGAGTTGGTTGTGTAAGCGGGTTGAATTGGGTCGGGTTATGGGTTAACTCATGAAAATCAAATAATCCCGTTCAACCCAATCTGACAATATTTATGAACTTTACAAGTGTTAAGATATTGTTTGGACGATAGACATTCAACACAAAAATATTTTAAGTAACAAAAACATTTATTTACTTTATATAATTTAATATCAATCCATCCATGTAACATTTATGGGCATAAAGTGCAAAAATAATTCATAGAGACCTAATATTATATAAGTCACGAGTCAACTATAGAGACCTAAGATTCTCTATCAATAATTCATATTTATAGAGAATGTATGATTAAAAAATAAGAAAAAAAATTTGAGTTTGTGTTTAATATTATTTTATTAAAAAATGCGTTGTTGAAAAAAAAAAGAGAAATATATTTTGANTCATAGAGACCTAATATTATATAAGTCACGAGTCAACTATAGAGACCTAAGATTCTCTATCAATAATTCATATTTATAGAGAATGTATGATTAAAAAATAAGAAAAAAAATTTGAGTTTGTGTTTAATATTATTTTATTAAAAAATGCGTTGTTGAAAAAAAAAAGAGAAATATATTTTGAAAAAAGTGAATATCAAACAAGTGCTTAATAATATTTTATTAAATGATAGAATAAGACATATATAAGGGCGACATCGAATAATTAAGAAATGGTAATTAGGGGTGGGCAAAACCCGATCGAACCAGTCAAAATCGTCCAAACCAACCTGATCGGTTTGGGTTGTTTTTTTTTAGTTTTTACACAGGTTGTGTGGGTTGGTTATGTAGGCGGGTTGAGTTGGGTCGGGTTATAGGTTAATTCATGAAAATCGAATAAACGCGTTCAACCCAACCCGACTATATTTGTGAACTTTACAAGTGTTATGATATTGCTTGGACAATACACATTCAACACAAAAATATTTTAATTGATAAAAACATTTATTGACTTTATATAATTTAATATCAATCTGTCCGTGTAACATTTTCGGGCATGAAGTGCAAAAATAATTCATATTTTTTAGTCATTGCAACTATATAGACCTAATATTATATAAGTCACGAGTCAATTATAAATTTGCGCCAACCTAACCGCCTATACATTAATCTTTGTTGACAAGTTGTTTCAAACCGGCCAACCCGACCCTATCGATACTTAATTGGGTTTGGTTGAGTTTCAACCTTTATACGGGCTAAATTGGGTTAAATTATGATCAAATCGATCATGTTGGGTTGAGTTTAGGTTGAGGCAAAAACCCCCAACCCAACCCATGTCCACCCCTATTCATATATACTCTTATGACTTTTAACTGTTTCTTGAAATTTTATTTCGATGTTGCTACTTTAATATGTTGTCAATAACTATGATCGATTCGGTTTGATGGGACATGTCTAGGAAAGCAGCTGTTTTAAAATTGAAGGATTTAAGTAGGAAAAAAAAACTATTTTGACCAACATTTATATTTGTATTCACTGGTCGGACAGTTATTTTTAAACATTTAGGGTATCGCACACAATTGTGAATACTATGATAAAATGTGAGGTTCAAGTATGTTCCATGAATATTTGAGAGATCGAAAATATTTGAATTGATGTTGAAAAATAAGTTTGGGGTATAGCGAGATATGATATTCCTCTAGTAGAGCTACTATATATCCTAACAAGTTTATAATATTGTGAGCTCTAATATTACTCGCGGTCTCACAATTTATTTATCGTATGAATTTTTGTGAGATAGATCTTGAGAATGATCTAACGTGTAACATTCATTGTTCAAGCATATCATGTGCGAGGAGGAGATGTTAGAAAATATGGGTCATAGGTCGTCCATGTGAGTTGACCCGACCTACAAGTTATTAAAGTGAATGGGAGAGAGTGGTCTGAATATAATTCAAACTCATAACTTCTCTCAACTCCCACCAACTCCCAAACTTCTACATAATTCCCAAAAATTTGTCTTGCACCTAGAAGAGAGGGAAAAAATGACAATAAAATGGCGAAAATTCATATAGAAAATATCATCAAAATTGAAAGGCACATAACCACTATTTTGACATGAAAACTTACAAAAATTGGCATTTAGGTTGTAGCTAATAATCTCGTTCTATTGTGATTAGGATTGAGACCATTGGAATGCAAGAAAATTGTAGATTTGGAGTTTTGAAAAGCGAGGTGACCCAATCATTCAAAATATCTTGAAATTCATCATTTCAAGTAAGTATCTTGACCCGAAATTCATGTTAAAATATACTGCAAATTACTTCATTTATGAAAGTACTTTTAAGAGTTTTTAGAGAAAGTTGGTCCAATGTGACTTCCTCTAAAAGTAATTTCAAAATAGGAAACTCTTTTAGAAATTTGTTTTCAAACAAAAATTAAGATAGTTTATTCATAAAACAAAAGCAAAAATTATGCCAAAAGGACCCTAAATGCGGCATGTGATTTCATTACAAAGTATTAGTAAAACTCATTTAAATTTAGCTTATATTTGATGCAGATTAAAATCAGATTTTTAGTAAATTTATTTTAAAAAATGATGAAATAATTGAAAAGTTATGCATTCCTATGTTGTTAAAATTAATTATTAACTTTCATTTGAAATTTTTAACAACTTTTAATCTCTACCAAACAGGCCTTAACGTTAGTGTTAGTCACTGACACACTAAAATTTAAATTAGGGCTCCAAAATTAGGGCAGAATAGATCAATATCTAAATTTCAATACAATTGACTTCTTAGCTCATTGCTCATGTTTGATTTAACTAAAAAACTTGAAAAAAAATTAAATCCCGATTAATAATTAATCTTAATCTAGTATTTTATGAGCTCATAATTTTATCAACTTTCAATCACACGCTTTATTATTTTTTTATCGACCGTTGGTCCTGTCTGAGAGCGCTAATCTTGCCAAACAAATTGTTTTTTAAACCGTTGGTAGCATCCATTCTTGACTTCTTGTTTCACGTGTGGGACCCAATGGTGGAAAGAAACGGTCAATTTTTGGATTAAAATATGCTTAATAGTGCTCCTAGACAAGTATATACTAAATGTCTGATTTTTAATGAAAGTGAATATTCAAAACCGTGAATACTTCATTTACCGTAATATATGCAAACGAAACTATAATAAATAAATAAATAATCCAATAACGATTTATTCTAGCCAAATTTATGTGCTTGTCCTTTTATCAAATGAAAAATCCTTATTATGCATGCCAATACTGATCTCATGCTGCTCCTCAGGTGGCTGTGACAGCGGAGCCACCCAAGACAAGCTCGTCTCGGGGTGCAGCTCAGCCTCGTGTTCAGTATAACCTAGCTCAATCTGGTGTAGGGAAGTCGAGGATCCATCACCTTGATGGAAACGCGTAAGAGATGGCGATGGTAAGCCATCGGTTACCCATTGAACCATGTTAAAGTTCGATTTTCTGGGAGACGTTTGGAGACTGTCCATTTCGCCTCTGTAGTATCGCAAGAGATGGATAGGGGAGGTTCCACGGGAGGGTGTGGCCGGCCTGCTTGACATTGGTGTTGCCATGCCTGAATTCTTGCTTTGCTTGATGTGTTTTTTGGCTGTCTGGTGCCAGTTTTTTAGGGCTGTGGCCACTCTTTCGTTGAATATGGTTGGTTTCATCGTCGATCCCATCTGTTCAATTATGCTCACAAGATTTAGCACCAACTAAAATATTGAAAAAATAACTACATATATCAAATATTTTTACTATAAACTATTAAAACGGATTCATCTTAAAAGTTCAATCTTATTAGAGTAGTCCATCCCATAAATATTTGTTTATACTTCGATAATTAATCGATGTAAGATTTATTCCTTAACATGACGAGATGGTGGCTCGTTCTAATAGAACAATCTTGAAATTCTTGTGGTCGTTTGAGTTTTATTCTGATCAAATTGCTCGTTTGAGCTTAATGTGCTCTGATACTATAATTAAGATTTAAAATTTCATCTTAAAAAGTAAACACTTTTAAGATAAGTAGCTTAGCCCTTGTATGTTTATGTATGCTTCGATGATTAACCGGTGTGAGTTTTATTACTTAACATAAATATCGTAATTACCTGAGTAACAAGGGCATAAAGTGGGAGTGTTACGTAGCTGCACAGAATCTGTATAAGAACCCTATTGATGAAATTAATTGCGAGAATTAATTAAACTATAATTGAATAATATTAATAGAAAAAATAAAGTAAATAATATCAATTAAACTATAATTGAATAATATTAATAGAAAAAATAAAGTAAATAATATCAAGAATGAAGTAATATGTACGTAAATGAGGCTCACCCCATTGATATTCTGATGGTTATATCCTCCACACGTTCATGGAAACAAGACCTCAATCCGAATTCAAACCAAGTCCAGGCAAAGAATGCCAATTGAAATGCATTCTACGATGGTGAAAGAGTTTACTTATAAGTAAATAAGTAAATATTAATTTACTTATTTTTAGAGTAGCTGTTAAAAAAGTAATATTTTACTCATTCATGAGGAATAAAAAATGTATCTAAAATGTATCTTTAGATGGACTGCATGACATGATTTTCAATTTCAAGAACTACGAGTTTAATGAATAGTAGGTCAGTTTTAAGGAAACGAAAAACTTGGTACGAAGAGAAAATGACGTACTTGAAATAGGACGAAATTGATAAGGAATAGAATGAGTCCTGGACGATTGAACCAGAAGAGATCGTCCGCGGGTTGAACCACAGGCACGCCTTTAACAACTTCTCCTCTCTCTTGAAATCTCAGCCCCATTTTAGTTATTATCACTTGTAGTTTGGTCCCTACCAGCAAGATTATCTGCAGTTTCATTCAAGTAATTTTCAGATATATCAATTGACTAAAGAAATGTAAAAGGTCAACTTAAGGGCATGTATTTGGGAAATGTTTACTCACAATCAATGGGATAAAGGGTAGCCATAGATAGGAATACCAGCCTGTCCACAGAGAAAAGCTCAGATATATAATTAAACCAGGAAACAATATTTAAAATCTCTTCTACTGTACTTTGCGTTGTTGAATGTAGCTAGTCGAACATAAGATACATTGTCTAGACTTATAGGCGATACTCAAGACTCACCATGTGTATTGAAGAGCAAGATGACGACAGCCAAGAACCAGATTGGAGGGCTGGAAAAAGCAACAAGAACGTGTGTATTTATTTATCATAGAAAACCAGTAAAACATAGACAAAGTGAAAGTGAAAATGAAAATGAAAATGAGGAGTACCAACCTAATTCCGACTACTACATTGAAGTCCTCTTCCAACGATCTTTTTATATACTTCTGAAAATCAAATTTGTTGTGACTTTGAGGTGCTAAGTGAGCCTGAGACGATACACAAGTTGAAAAAAGTGAGTAGTGTTACAATCCAGTGTAAATATTTTTTGTTGGACGTAAAATATAAAAATAATTACCATGATAAATCCGTGTCGGAGGGTCAAATAATCAACTTTTGGTACAGACCTAAAAAATTGCCTGAAGAAGCTAACCTGCAAAAAAAAAAATGGACGAATCAAATGTCACAGCAGCATTAAAGTTATGAAATTTACATTCTTCTGAACATTAAAAACGATAGATAATCTAATGAATTTTGAGGACACAAGAACAAGATTCTTGCTATTCCCTTCTTGTTCCTGAGTTTTCTAGTTGAAAATGTATATAATCAAGATCTAGTACACATGAAATTATTTGAAAATAGTTACTTTTATATATATAGAATTGATAATCTTCAGTAAGATAAAAACAGGGTTTCCTATATAAAAATTGATATATTAAAAAGAATTTCAGTAAGATAATCGTTACTTTTATTTTCGACCTTTTATTAATTGTTCTCGAAGAAGGTAAAAGGAATGTGTAAATGGACTTATTTGACCCTTGTATTTTTATGTAAGCAAGAAAATTACAAATACAAAAATATGACAAAATATTTGTCTCTCATTTCAAAGTACACTAACAAAATATTTGAACAAACCATCATCAAAGACCAGATGTTCTAATTAATAGAATATAGAGAACAAAAATGTAACAAAAAATTTGAAGACACAAGTACGACAATAAACCAAATTGAGGAATTTAATGAAATTAAAAAGTGGTGTCAATATAACCCCATTAAAAAATTATTCCTATCAATATTTCATCAGTCATCTTCATTCCATTTCTTGATTATTATTTTTTTTCTTCTACCGAAAACAGCAATTTTGTGAATTAAAGCATGGCATGTTTAAACTATTTATGAAGTCGGGATTTGGCATTAACCTCTATCAGTTTATTACATAAAGTTATCAAATCAAGTCCAGAGATTAAGCCTATGTTTGGCTAAGCTACAGATTAGATTTTTAGTAGATATCGATCGAAATTGATGAAATGTATGATTGAAAAGTTGTGAATCTCATGAATGGTGCGATAGAAAATGAGTTTGAGCCAAAATAAATATTGGAAAATTGGGGCAAAACATGGGCTTAATTCAGCTACAAATACAAGAGTTTTGAAGGAGACAATCTCACTGTATCCCGGCCCAAACACCAATTCTTGTTAGTTCAATGTTAAATTTGTAACCAAGAAAGTACTTACAATCCAAAGTAGAACTGGGGTTTTGCTCCAGAAGCTCATATGCCTTCTTCCAAATGATGTTTCTCTAGCGAACCTGAATCTCTCGGGGTCTGTCAAGTGTAGTCGTGACATTTCAATTAGAAACATTTCTACCACGTCGATACATATGGTATAGCTAATCTTTTATATCTTATAATATGTTCTTTTAATTGAGTACTCGAGTTTTAGTTTGGTTACCGTGTGAATACTGGTACTCAACGGTTCTTGTTTCCTTTTCCCATGCTTTCCATTTTCTCATCTGAAATCAACAAGTTATCAAGTCGTCAAGAATTAATGTAAAATTGTACATATGCAGAGAGATGGAAGATTAAAATGTTGATACCTTGAGTCTTCCCAAAGCCAAAGTGAGTATACAATAGAGGACATGAGAAACAGCCAAAACAAAGATGAAAATATGTAGCTGATGTATAGCGTACGTTGACATAAACGGGACTTTTCCCTGAAGAATTGTAGCCAATTTTCACGTCAGTTACCTAGCGAATTTTCAAGTGTATATTTGGAATTATTCGAAATGGGAAAATATTGGCTCAAAGTAAACACGGTCATGCCTTCTCTGCACATTTGTCTGTTCCTCCACCAGCCAGCACCCGTCTAATGCTGCCACCGCCGCCGCCGCCGCCGCCGCCAATCATCAGAAGTTTCCGGCGAGATTCATCTTCAATATTATCAGTCTCTTCTTTTCTGCTGCATGGGTGCCACGTGTCTCCAATTTTCTTCGATATACATGCATTAGCAATTGTATCTTGTCCTACTGTTAGCAGCAAGGATATAAATCCCAGCAGCATCAACTCTTAATCCACCAAAAAATAAAAAACAAAAATTATCACTGAATTTTTCAATGATCAAATCAGGAAAAAAAAAAAAAAGTAGTGGCCAAAAGTTTGTTCATGTACCAGATTTGATCTTTTCAAGTGATTCATATAGAGCCCTTTTATGTTTCTTCTTCAACCACTGCAAGTAATTAAAAATTTGATTATTTTAGCAAAAAACTTATAGTTTCTAGATGATGAAATTAAACAATGCATGCATACCTTTCCAATAAGATGGATAATATGCTCGATGACTATTGAAACTGCAACTATAACAAAACAGACTACGGCAACAGCCCAAGTCGGTGTTTCCTCTAACGTTCTTTCTCCGCTTCCTCCTGCCATTTTCGAAGTTTCTCAGACTCTAAAACACTCGAAAATTCAGTCTCCAATCTTACAAAAAGAACAGTATATTTGGAAGGAATAAAATCTTAGAAACTTTCAAATTTATCTAGTATTATACAATTACAGATTAGACTAAACATTCGTAAACTCTATTTAAATATATGTATATATGTATTAGCAAGCGTGTATCGAGGAAAGAAGGTTATGAGGGAGAAATGTATTCATGACTTTGACCATATAAACAAACGCGTAGACCGTAGAGGGAGTTGGTATTTGTCGGCGTTCTCATACTATTCAAAAATGAACAGATTAATTTAATTCGTTGAATTTTATAATAGTTTTAATCGTCAATCACTTCGTACTTTAGATAACGTATGACGCATTCACAATCACACATTCGCAAAAGCAATTGATTGTGGGGCTCCTCTTTCTTTATTGAACAGTGCTCCTTGGACACGGCAGACTGGCAGTGACAAGAATGGGTACACGGTAGTTTTGAGTCCTAAATGTTAGATATTTATATAATATGTGAAAGAAATAATTAATTCAGATGAAGTGTTCAATTGGTAAAAAGTGTGAAATTTGTATGGAAGGTCGGGGGTTCGACTCACATCTCACGCATTATATTAAAAAGTCTTTGATTGTCCACAGAGGTCGCAGCAATTATCGAGGGGCAATTTCGCTTTAGGACATCGTGCTGTCATGCGACTCGATCAGTCGATAAGTTTTTCTGCACTTTACAGNTCACGCATTATATTAAAAAGTCTTTGATTGTCCACAGAGGTCGCAGCAATTATCGAGGGGCAATTTCGCTTTAGGACATCGTGCTGTCATGAGACTCGATCAGTCGATAAGTTTTATTTCTGCACTTTATTGTATTGCAACTAGTTATAAATCTAACGCTAAATACAATTACCAGTACAAATAATTTGCTACATATTTCTCTTGAAGGGAAATGATGTTACAGTAATATATTGCATATATTTTTACTGCTTATCATTTATTGAATATAATCAAGAAAGAAAAAATTCTAAATGTTTGTTCAATGCCTTGTTTAGTTCAATCTAATTTATTTTTCTTTCTACAATCAAGAAAGAAAAAAACTCGAAATATTAATCTATATTTGTTTTTTTACTCCAACCTATCAGTTCCAAAATTAACATGCATAGTTGAGACATAAACGTTGATTGAGCTATTTTAATCAAAAATATATCCTTGTTTAGCCCTGTAAAATCGATTGTGTCATATACCGACCTTTCTGAAGTATTTGTCAAAATTTTAATTATATTATTTGAAAATCATGTTGTATCGTGTGGCCCACTCTGCTCGATGAGGGCCATTCTCGACTTCTTTTTTTATGAACTTTATTGAGCATATAGAAGAGACATATTCCAACCGTCTAGATCAACACACATTATACTTCTAGAATATCGTAAAACTCCTCTAAAAATATGTAAAAACTTCAAATCTCGGAGAGTGATAGTCTCTCACCGCAATCCATTTCCACAATCAGCGAAAAATGGAAAATGTGTTGATGTGGAGGAGATATAATTTGTGGATGAGAACTTGCTAGGGAAGTTGCAATGGTTGAGGAGGGTGGGCTCTGACTGGTATGCAAAATCCTATTCAAATTTCAATCAAGCAATAAAATATCAACAATTGAAATGTTCGGAACAAAACATACATTGTTTTTTGTAGAAATTTTGCAACTAAATTTAGCCCCTATTTGGTGTGGATAAAAATAAAATATGTGGTTGAAAAGTTATGAGTCTCATGAAATGTGCAGTTAAAATTAATTATTGAGTTTGACTTAAAATTTTAATTTAATTTTAATCCAACCCAAACAAGGGATAAGTTGGTGGTGGGTGATGTTGCAAGTTGTAATCATATATTTCAGTAAGGTATATATTCACTTTGAGTTATTGGCGAGATTTAATATTAAAATTTTAACTTACTTATATTTCTTATTATTCAAAATACTGAATAATTATCTTTTTGCACAAATCATAAGTGTGTAGTTGAATAAATTTGTAGTGCTGAGGGTATTGAAAATCCTACGGCAAACTTCTGAAATTGGATATAAATCGAGGTAAACTGTAATATTAATTCTAAATAGATCGTTAGCTAGTCTTCCTCTTCTTTCATGTTTGGTATACTAACTCGAAGAAATTGTGATTTTTTTTAGGGTAAATTCCATTCAAATATTATTACCTACTATCGTTGCACTGTTGGCATAGTTTTTAGGGATAATTACAGCAATGGTACCAAACCTTTCATTTAGTAGCAGACTTTGCCCAAATCTTTAATTTATATCATCCACGATGTCAAACATTTCATTTTTGCCACCAACGGTATCAAACCTTTCAAAATGTCCATAGTTGAAGTCCAAATGGATGGTTTCTGTTAGTTTGACCGTTAGTTGATCAAATTAAAGATTTGGACAAAGTCTGCTACAATGAAGGTGGGTGGATTTTGGTTCGTTTGGTTGGGGTTGGGTGAGGGTGAGGGTGAGGGTGAGGGAGTGTGGGGAGGTAAGTGTGGGGGGTGGGAAGAAGATGAACTATTTTGGATGAAGTTTTGGGTTTCTGATTCCATGGTCAATCAAGATGAAATTTTGGGTTAAATGCACAGACAAGGTTCCTTAGAGCCACTGTCATTGCAGCAGAGCGCACATTCGATTTTGGGGACTCTATTCTCGAGTTTGTTGAAACTTTCTCGAAGTTCCAAATCTAGATTTGCAAATTTGGGGTGGGGTGGGTTTTTAATTTTAATTATTTGATTTTGGTTATTTTATTATTAAAAAATGTAAAATTACCATTTTAACCTTTTAAAATCAGTCAACATTATTGTCAAAATCAATTATTTGGTCAAATTACTGTCAAACTAACAGAAATCATCCATTTGGACTTCACTGCGGACATTTTGAAAGGTTTTGTACCGTTGGTGGTAAAAATGAAAGGTTTGGTACCGTGTATGACACAAATTAAAGGTTTGAGCAAAGTCCGCTACTAAATGAAAGGTTTGGTACCGCTGCTGCAATTATCCCTAATTTTTAACTATGTAATTTTAATTTTAAATAAACGTATCATTTGACTTGTTTCTATAATTGGAAGTTTTTAAACGAAGAGTTCAAAAATTGTTCCATATTCATAAAATCATGACATGTTTCTTATAAATGTGAGAAAAAAAATATGAATATTTTTCAACCCTCCAAAGCTAAAACATGTAGTGGGAAACGGAAAAACATTAGTTTTAACTTTCAAGTTATTCATACATGTTTTTGTCATTCCTTCAAATAATCATTAGAGTAATAGTAGAGTGTATTTTTGTTCTCATTTTTTTAACATCACTTTTGTCAATACGAACCAAAATTTCTAAAGAAAATAATTCTTGATTGGTTCACAATAATGAGAAATCTAGGTGAGTCAAATATATGCAAAAAAAATCTTGATCCAAAGTCATTTGAATAAAGTATTTTGAATCATCAGTGTGAGGTACATGAAGTTCATCGATTACCCCGTTTTCCTATTGTTGCTCTTCTATATAAAGTTTTCTAAGAAAGAAATTGGAGAAATTATAGTAAAAATAAAATTTTAAGTTACTATATGAATCATAAGAGTAGTTGGTGATATTTATAGAGCTGAAGGTGTCAAAAATCTAACCCCGCAGAAAAATGTGACACTAGAGCCACAAAATTCGACGTTGATGCTCACATTCACGTTGGTGATGCCTTTTAGTTATGGAAAAAAATTTATGCAAAATTTTAAAGGTGAATGTCGCGTGGGTAATTCATGTTCCTTGCGACAAAATGTCAACAAAAGCGTAAAAAGCCAAATACCGGTCACCGGCTAGTAATGCTATCTATTTATATTGAAGATCATCACTAGTTTAAGTGGAATTTAAAGGGCATTGTTGCTATGTCATCTTAATAATAGGACTCATACCTTATGATGACATATTAATTAATGTCACTTCATAGTCGTATAAATTTGTGTTTGATAACACCCTTTTTCCATGGTTCCATTTTCCATGTTTAATGGTGTTTGATGCTCCAAAATATGTTAAAAAAAAATTTAGATACGTTATTAACAAAAAAACCAAGAAATATATAAAAGAAAGTACCAATCTTTAATTTAGCAA
>CAIGRR010185019.1:0-11302 GCA_903798365.1 Fraxinus sp. 1973-6204 | reverse complement strand
TCATCAAAGTTTTTCAAATCTAACTATTGAACTTCATTCATTGCTATCTATGAAAGTGTTAGTCTACTTCTCTTCTCTTCTTGTACTTAACTTTGGATTTATCCTTCATTAAGAAGAGAATATTTCATTTGTAAATTCATTTGAATTGTGGGTCGTGTTGATGTCCCGAAAAACTCAACGTTGTAAAATGATCAGTGCTCCTTGCTTACAAGTCACTGGAAGCTTTGTAAAGGGTTGGATTGTACTACAAATCAATCAACATAGTGAAATTGGCATTGTTCGTGTCGGAGAGCTTGATAACGGAGGACGTAGATCATTGCATTGGATCGAACCTCCATAATTATATCGGTTGCACTTTTTATCCCTTTTACTTATCGTTTTTATATTTGTAATTATTATTTGAATTAATTTATTTAGTTTTTTACTTGCCTGAATTTAGATTAATTATTCGAAAAAGTTTTAAAAATCAATTCACCCCCCTCTTGGTTAGCCATTCTTGGGTTTTCACGAAGTTCCATGTTTGTCGCGCAAATTTTCACGTGGATTTTGAAGTTTCGAGGCCAAAGGCATGAATGCCTTGCTCAATAATTGCAAATTTCTTGAAGAATTATCGGTGAAGCGATTGTCTGGTGTCAGTGACGGTGTTGGGGCCGAGCCAAATGCCTCCACTTCCCTGGTTTTAAGGTTTACATTATCCACCGAAGAGATGAATTTAGGGCTTTGAAGATCAGAGCAGAGCTTTGTCAAACCCAAAGATTGAAGTCTTGTGGAATTCCACGGTGATAGTTGCGTACGGGGAAAGATCTCTGGGGTTTGAAGGTAAAGAATGGGTGAGTGGGCAGGTTACCAATTTGAATGTTTCTGGGTTTATTTTGCGATTAGACATGAGCCGACAACCAAGTTTTTGGACGAGCAGATGGATGTGGATTCTGATGGGTATGTGATCGTGAAGCTTGGCACCGACTTGGTTGGGTGATGAGAATGAACGGTGAGACTCCGGTGTAACTTTCGATGATTTTTTATTTTATCAGCAAATACTGAATTGATTTTTGGTTTGGGTAAGGGTGATTGGGGGGTTTTTTAATTCTTTTATTTTAATTTTTTATAAGAAAAATGTAAAATTATCCATTTGTCCTTTAAAAAATAGTCAACTGGTTAAACTTTGATTTTTGATCAACTAACCATCAAACTAACGTTTCTGTTAATTTGAAGCTGAGATTTTTTTAAAGAAATAAAAGATTTGGACAAAGTCTCTACAAAGGTGAATGGTTCGGTATGGTAGCTGCAATTTTCCTTTTGGCCCTTGAAAATTGTAAGATAGGTTGTCTAGTTGCGACCCTTGGCCATTTCCCTTCTTCCCCGCCTCAAAACAATCCAATAGTGTGAGTTGAAGTTCAACATATTGCTTTTAATTTTCTCGGAAATTTGGCGATCTGAGCTGAGAGCCATGAAATTTGTGATTAAGGTAAGATTCATTCGTCAGTAATCTTGTATTTGATCATGGCTATTACTTTTCGATGCCTAAAGCTATATTGATCTCCATCTATTTGATTATTTTCCTCTTTGATTCCATGTCTGTAATTGAAAATACTTGAATTACTCGTTCATAAATGAGTATTGAATGAAAAGTGGCATGCATCTAAATGCTTGCATCTTTTGTTTACAACACAAGTGAAACATGCTCTATCGAAATGTTCGCTCTAAACTGATTTTTTTTTTTTTTTCTGTTTTTAGCAATTTATNCATTCATCTAAATGCTTGCATCTTTTGTTTACAACACAAGTGAAACATGCTCTATCGAAATGTTCGCTCTAAACTGATTTTTTTCTGTTTTTAGCAATTTATGTTTCTGAATTTGTGACATCTTTTGGTAGATGTAGCAATGAATCGAATGGAGTTGCGGAAAAGGATTCATGTTGCCAGCTAAAATTTGATGGAATAAGGTTTAGCTTGTAGGTGTTGTCTGTTTCTTCATTAACTGCACGTCTAATGGATTCTACTTGTGCATTTTCCGTTGATTTATTTATTATGTGGACAATTGTTGATTCTGCTAGTTCCTCCTTCATGAAACTACTCGAGGAAACAGAACATAGACTGGAAATATTGGAGGTGGTAAAGAGTTGAATGGTCAAATTTTGTGGATTTGATTTTGGTTTCTCATAAATTCGTAATGTAAACACATTTATATCCTACACACTTACTGTGATGTGTTTCTCATGCATTTGTTGCTCTTGGAATTTATTTATTTATTTTTTTGGGCGGCTGTGGTTGGTGTGGGGCAGGATTCTCAGTTT
The DNA here is from genome assembly GCA_903798365.1 of Fraxinus sp. 1973-6204. Classification (NCBI taxonomy): domain Eukaryota; kingdom Viridiplantae; phylum Streptophyta; class Magnoliopsida; order Lamiales; family Oleaceae; genus Fraxinus; species Fraxinus sp. 1973-6204. Next base: position 9,008 of record CAIGRR010185019.1, on the reverse strand, counting down.
CTCCTATTTGTGATATGATATCTGTTACCGTGTATAATTAAGTTGGGTACATTAAGTTCAATGATTACCGCACTTAAAAAATTTCAAATTATGTCTAATGATTACTTTTTTATTCAATTAAATTGAAGGTTGTCTTTGGCTATCAAGTTGAGAGAAGCTTGTATCCTCCGACATAATATTTGCTTAGATTTTCCTAGTTGAGAAACTCGACCTTGAGTTCACAGCTTTGAAGATTGAAAATTTGCAATCATTGAACTTGCATCCATGACTTTGTGATGTATTCTGCAGGCCAATTTAGCCTTTCTTTTTTCAAGACATTGATGAAAAGTTAGAATATTTAGCTCCTAGATTGTATTTTCAGCAATGAAAAATCCAACAGTTGTATAATTATGAGAGATTTATCTCTTGTTCCCATACTTGAACAAAGTAAATTACTTCAACCCCTCCTGATTTTGCAATGCAACCTTGTACCCTGTTCCATTGGCTTCTTTTATCTCAGAAAGTATCTGTTTTACTTCAACTTCAGCGATCATTTCTGGTGTATAACCTATAATCAATGAAGCAGCCTGGGATGGCTTTGGTTCATCGGCATCTCTAGTTCTATCATTTGAAGGAATATCAGCTTTGCTGTCAAATTGCTACATTCTATTCTAACTTGTAATTGCTGCATCATAAATCTCAACCAAGACCGTTTCACACCGCTCCATGATTTGAGCAACAACTGAGGCTCAATAATACTAACTTCTCTTTCAATGATGTAATTTTCTTCCTTCTGCATCCTGAAGAAGCAAGTGCCTCGATTTTTTACAATCTTTTCCTTTTAACTACCATCTGTTGCAACTGTTTGAGGTGTTCTACCTCTTAAGCTTTTATCCTCCTCTGCAGTAATCTGTTTTGTTAATTTCATCCATAAAAAAGTGAAGACACATCCTTCATGAACTGGCATGCATCACAGTTTGGCCTTTGACAGCATTCCTCGAGCTTTGCACTTTGCAGTTTTTCCATCTATTGGGAGTCATGGGCTTCCAAATGAACTGATTCTTGTTGAATCAACTTTGCAGTTTTTCCATCTATTGGAGGTGATGGGCTTCCAAATGATCTGTTTCTTGTTGAATCAAAATATTATTCGTGTTATCATAGGTATAGTGCTGATCTTCAATCATACAAAGCTCTTTTAAGATTGTCCCAAACAAGTAGATCTTCATCACACAAGCCCTGTTTTAAAATGCATCCCTGAAGCTGTCTCAAACATGGGGACCTTATCATTTTCGTGGACAGCCAAATTGATGCAGTACAACCTTGGGGTCTTCTATTGTTTTGTAATTTTGGATGGGTTGATACCTATTGAAGTCTTAACTTATGAATAGGTTGAAAAGAACAGATTTTAGACTGTTCCTGGAAGCTGTGAACAATATCCGAAAATGTTTAACAGCTGAAAAAAGAAGGAAGAGGAAGAGGTCATGCCTACAGTCCCATGGCATCAAACCAATTGTTTGGAATTGCATCATGCAACCCAATTAAAATCTTTAATAGCTCTCATTTTTTGGTAAAGTATCACCAATTATTGATAGGAAGTGTTGTACTCTTAGGCCTTGTTTGGGACGGATTAAAATCAAATTTTAATCTAAGTCAAAGTCAAACAATCAATATTAACCACATCTCTCATGGGTCCATGGCTTTTCAACCTCACATTTCAAAAACTTCTATCACAATCTACTAAAAATCTTATTTTAATTCCCACCAAACACCCTATTATATAGCCCCTGTTTGAGCCACATTATTTTCACAAGAATGCATTTTTTTTTTTTTGATGTGATGAAGAATATTTGGTTGAAAAAGATGGAAAATTATTGATATGATAAAAAATATTATTTTATTGAATAATGTATGGTTGAAAATGAGTAGAAAAATGAGAATGAAAAAATAATGTAGCTCAAACAGTGGCATAGACTCCAAATAATGCCTAACCTTAGTTTTAAAATTATTATTTACCTACCTCAAACTACTATTGTAACTTAAAACTTTGGACATCACTTGACGACTAAATGGAGACAAACCTTAATCTTGAAATCCAAATTTTTGAAAACAAATACAGATTTGCTAGAATGGAAATTACAAAATATACTTATGACCTAAAAAAAATTAAGAATACCAAATATATATCTAGATCTTAGATACTCCTGGATTCAATTATAGGGTACTTTGGCCTATCAAACAACTTCAAAGAAACTTGTGTCCCCATTTGAAGCTCATCTATATTCACTATTTTCCTCGTCAATTACTTGCACCAGCCTAATATTTTAATGCCTGAAGCCTGTAATTATTATCGATAGGAGAGGTTGTTTTCTGACTACTTTCTTTGGAAATTGGTATTGCATTCACTTTATCACACCTAATCATAAGCACTTTGCTCATCTTTATTTTTAGTCCTTTTAAGTAAAGATGTCAGCCTTATTAGTTTTTTTACTATGCTGGCAATAATCCTATGTTAGCTTCAGTGAATGACCTGTATGTTGCTTTACAGAATATTAATATATCAAGTATAAGCCCAGAAATACACTGTTGTGGATCTTCTGCCATCTCGATGAGTAGCTCAATTGGCATAAGAGAACCCTACTAAGTTGGGATTTTCTCAGATTCTTGCCATGGTTTAGTATCCCTTCAAAATGCCTTAGTTTTGACTGATCGAGTGGTATTCTAGTTGGTTTTGCATGAACTGACATATTCTATTCACACTATAGGAGAGATCTAGCCTGGTGATGGTTGCATATTGCAAGATATCCACCATACTTGAGCACTCTCTACGGGATCATTTCTATTGATAGAGAGTCTAGACCACTAATTATTGCCGTGCTGCTGCTTTTGGCAAATTGCGTTTTGGCTTTGCAAAGTAGGTCCTTTATATATACTAAGTTTGAAAGAGAGGAGCCCTTAAGTTTTATGGTTTACTTGTATTTCCAGTGTATTCACCAAAGATCCTTCAGGACATGGCTTTTATTAAGTTAACCAATCAGACGTTACTACTTCATTCTTGCTTCTAGTTACTAGTATGTAATTTACATAAACCAAGGCATATGAGCATGAACAACTGTAAATTTAACAAACAAAGAATGATTTGATTTGGCTAAGGTAAATCAAAAACCAAAGAAGGCAGTGCCTAGTTTTCTAACCAAGCTATAGGTGCTTGTTTTACTGAATAGAGTGGCTTCAGCAACTTGCAGACCAAGGTGGATTGCTTGGGGTCTGTAAATCTAGGAGGTTTGTTCCATGGACACCTCTTCATGTAGGTCATCTCTTGTTGTAATAGTTAACACCACCCTAATAGTCACTAATAGTTTTAAGGTTGCTTAAATACAAAACTCAAAACTTCATTGAAATCCAAGTCACGAACTCGTTGGTATCCTTGTGCAGCCAACCCAGGTTTGTATTTCTTTACTGACCCATCAAATTTTTCTTTGATTTTGAATACCCACTTCCAGCCAATTGCTTTTCTTATTTCTGGTAATGGTACCAGTGAATTGTCTTATTCTTCATGTCATTAGGGCTGATAATCCTTGTGTCATACCACCTTCCCAACGCTCTTGTTAGAGAGCATTTTCAGCGAACCTAGGTTCCAGTGCTGCAGACTTTTAATTGGTGAACTCCATTATTTACCCTGTTATCATCTTGTGCGTATTGGCGGCAATTGGTTTCATTTGAAACAAAGTTCATGAATTTTACTAAAACAACATGCAGAACAGAAAGAACTAGAGGTTTTATCAGAATTGTTGTAATCCACAACTTGCAATTACAATTTTCTCAAAAGAATGGCCAAGCATATCATGCCATAGACAAACTCTGAGCAAGAGTAAGAAGGTACAAACACTGAACTAGGAAATACAAGTACATATGTAGCAAGAGTGTTGTCATGAGAATTTTGACTTCTGAGGTGGACAACTGGGATGTAACGACTCAAAACTTACCCTTTGAGCCGTTAAATATATATCATAAAAGTAGAACTTTCATAAAAGATAATTATCCCCAGAGTTACAATAAAAATAAAACACTTTCTTAATCATAAAATTTATTTTTTTTAAAATTCATAAATTATCTCTTCTTTATCATACCACCAGTAGCCGGTTCCAAACCCCAATGTCTTGAACCTCAATTAACTAAAAGGGGGAAGTCATAAATATTGAGATAAAATCCTAATAAGTGAGCCACATAAATCATAATTCATATTTAAAATTTAGGAATTCTTAAAAGTAACATAAATCATAATTGTATATAATTATATACATATAAACATACGTAATTATAATAATCATATAATTTAAATCCATCAATCATAATTATATATAATTATACGTACATATGCATACATAATTATAGTAATAGTATAATTTCATTCAATCATAATTATATAAAATTATACATATATAAACGGGCTTAATTATAGTAATATTATAATTTAACTTAATCAATCCTAATTATATATTCACACATGCATGGTAGTTGACTTATTAGGAACAAATCTTTGTAACTTATTCTTCATATATAAGAAGGAAATTTACTTAATTCCATCCAATATTTCCACATATATACTATACCATATATATACTAATACTATATATATCATATTCATATTACGTACACATACATACATAATATATATAAATATTCATATCATATATATAGTTCAGGAAATTGTACTTGTAGTCCCTCAACTATTGGCCGGTATGCAATTTTATTCCTTAACTTTCATCATCTTGCACTAAGGTCCTAATTTTCATAATTAACGACTATAAAATATTTTGAGGTATTATATGGGATGATTGTTGCTGCAGTTGGTTGTGAGAGCAACTTGGGAGCGATCAGATTTAGAGTTGATTTTTCAGCTTCCCTTCCAGTAGTACAGTTTTGAAAAGATGTTCTGTGATAAAAAAAAATGGAATGCATGTGAAACTCAAAGAGGACTTTGTTATTTTGAGACACATGAGAATTTTGGTTATAGTTGGAATGTTGAGAGACATGAGAATTTTGGTTATAGTTGAAGCTCAAGAGGACTTTTGGAAGTACAAGGAGAAAAGAAGACAAAATGATCAATATGTTTAATAGATAGACCCTTATCATTGCCTATGTGAACCTGAATGTGGTCTATTCTATAGTATTTTATCTTTCCCATCAACTTTGCAGCATCAGCATTGACATGGTGAGTCTCCTGATTCAGAATACCTGTTTGTACCATTGACAAGTTGAGGGGCAAGCATTTCTGTCACTTGACCCCACCCCCTCTCCCGCTCTCTGGATTTTGGAATTGAGAGTTGCTTTGTTGATGTTAAAATTGAGATCAAAATGTTGTAGCAGTTACTACACAACCTATTCTGTAACAATGTTGACATTGAGGTCTGTTTTGAGACGAAGAATCTGTTACACTGAAAAATTGGCCTCCACAACCTCTTCCTCCTCCGTTACCGAAAGCAAGAATTCCTCTTATATTATTCTGAACGTTATTCCTTTCACCAAAAAATTTTCCTCCCAAAACATTCTGACCGCGAAATTTGAGTTGAAGTTTGAATCGACACCATGGAATTTCTCCTTTCCTGCTGTGAGTTCTGGCCCAAAATATAAGCATTTTTGGCTGGGGTTGGAAGTGAAAAGTCCATTTCCTTTTGTTTCTTTTCTACTCTCTGCTTATTGAGCTAACAATAACGACTCAATGTCTTCAACTGAGTAGGATTCTGTGTGCAACTCTATTGAAAGAATAAAGGTCTTGTATTCTGCTGATAGTTCTTCAGAATGGCATCAATATGTTCTTTTTTAGTCAATGAATGCGCTACTATCTCTTGATCAATAGACCTTCTAATCTTCAAGATATTCATTCATAGTCAGGGAGGTTTTCTTGGGGTTTCTCAATTACGTTTTGAAATGAGAATCCAAAGGGCAATGCTACCATACAGTAGCGCATCAGCATTGCTAGTTCTTGAGAATTGAAAAATTGTTGCTCTTAATATGGTTCTCCATTTTCAGCTTTAAGTTCGAGAGTTGTAAACTATGAAAATTTCTATCTCAGTTGATGTTTTCTTTCAGTGTGATAACACATAACGTAGAATCTGTTTCTTTTGGTGTCCAATTGTTTTAATAAAAAGATTGTGATTCTTATTTGATCCTTCTGACACCAACATTTAGGAACAGAAAAATAAAACTTCATATCCCTGCAATATTATGTTACAAGAATTGTGTTGTGTCAAAAATTTTAATCTGGTGTGTATACAGTTGTTTATTACAATTGTGTTGGTAACACGTTCTAATGTCAGTGTAGGATGAGCTTCAAGAAACCATTATCAATGGAGGCCAACAAGCAATCGGACTTTAGAAGCAGGGTCCAGAGATTCAGCTTCCTGTGATGGGCATTGATGTGGGGCATTGATGTGGGTACTTGTTATTGATGCATGGGTGGTGGTGGTGGCGGCGGCGGCATGTGGTACGCCATTGGAACAACGTAAGGGTGGTGATGATGTCCTGGAGGAATCATAACAGGAGTGCCAACTGCAGATGCAATGTGACCAGGAGAAGCAGCAATTGGATGCCCTACACCGTACATGCCTAAACCTTGCATGTTTGATTGGTTCCTGTGCTTAATTGCAGGAGAAAGTGCCACTGCATTGGTCGGATTGGGGTTCATCTGTTGTCCTGTAATCGGTGCCTGATGAGATGCCACATCACCATTCACACTAGTGATGTCATGGATGCTGGATCTCCTTCTGTCTCTGTTCATGGAATTGAGTCGAATGAAGTACTTCTGGGCATGGCTTGCAACTTGTGTGGGGGTTCTGGATATCACGAAGTTTCTCGAAATGCTTCTCCAATCCCCTTTCCCAAACTTGTCCAGACCAAGCAAAAATAACCTGGTAAGAATGAACAGGTCACTTTCAGCATGCATACTTATAAAACTTTAGACTCAAAAGTAGAATGTATCTTCATTAATGAAGTCTCACTACTAGTGGCTCATACCTATGCTCTTCTTCTGTCCACGGAATCCCTTTTCGGCGCTCTTGGTCCGCCCTGGATACTCCTTTACATGCCTGACCCATGCCAGTAGAGTCGTGGCCTAGTCCTGAAAACCCAAAACTGGATTGTCCGGTGGAACATGTACCGGGACGCAACCAATGATCCTTGGTTGATGAGGATGTTTCCTCTCCAATATAATTGGGTAATGGAACATGTCCAGCTTCGATTGCATTTACATCTTCTACAAGAAGTTGATAATGGTGCTTTAACTCTCCAATGCTTTTGCTTGGAACCATCGAGGAAATCTTATCCCATTGATTCTTGGAGTCCTCTATCCAGTGCATTGCAATGGCATTTTCAAAAGCTTTCTCTTCTTCTCTGCTCCATACCACTGAAGAACACGAAGTCGCCATGTTTGAATCTGGAAAACACAATGCCAAAACTTCAGCAAGTGTCAATGGAGTTGGTTGTTCTTTTAAGCTTAGAGAAATGAATAAAATGGTGCACAGGATAAGAGGAAAAGAAGAAAAGGAGTGTAGGATAAGAATGGGTATCAATGCATTAATGGTAGAGGACCACAAGTAAGGTTGAAGGGATGGGCTGATTTGTCATCTTCTTATAATATCATGAATTTAAATTTAAACAATTTCCTTCTCTGGCTACAGCTTCATATTCCATTATTTCAAGTATTTTGTGGTATACTTTAAGGAAAGAACCTAGAAACCTATAACTACATTGTGATTGGAGAAAAGTTAGATAGTATACAATTTTATTATTTCCCTTTTATTGCTAAAGTTTCACTTCGATCCGTTTTAAAAGAATTAGACTTTATACGCCATACATTATTATGTCGTGTTCATTCAAATGAGACGACAACGTTTACAATAAAGGATCACTTAAATATACCTTTTTTGATTAATAAATAAAATCAATATTTGGCAAAAAAAAAATGTTTAAATATAAAAGTTTGTGGTTCAATCTCACACAAAAGTCCAATTTGATAAAATTGTGTGGAGTTGTTTGGGTTGGGGAGGGACATGTTCTGAGGTTGTAATTCAAAGTCATTCCACTCTTGAGTGTGCAATCATTCATAGGGCGAACGAGGACAATTAAGTTGAGAGTGAGGCCCCCAAAGAATCTTTTCTAATATGCCATTCATCACACACTATCATTAAGCGTGTTCACCACAAATAAATATTTGATACTACATTTTTACGATCTCAGAATGATGAAACAACTAAAAGAAATTATCGCAACTCAATTATATTGAGATCGTGTGAATCGCCATTATCAAAGTTCTAACAAATTTTTTTCTTCAATTCGAAAGATGCTTATGGACATTTATTCGTTAAATTAATCAATAAATAGTATAGTCTAATCGAATATAGTTTTCATTTTTGACTTCTTTTTCTAACTTATTGTCAAAAGAAAGTGCAAAAATGAATGAAAATCATTAATTAAGAATAAAAAATAAAAAATATAAGTTAATAAAGTAAAGTGTGATTAAATTCATTTCAATGATTGAAGCACAATGTGTGTGCACTTTTTTAGACGTGTGTTATAATAAATTTAGGATCCTAAATGAAATCTACTAAATAATGCATTTTAAAATAGTAGATTGAAATAAAATGTGTGGTTAAAAAATAAGAAAATTATTGGATTTGGTTATAATATTATTTTATTAAAGAATGTGTAGATGAAAAAAATATATATAGATAACAATGTATTTTGGAAATAATGGATATCGGACAAGGACTAAATATCTTCACAATTCTAAAATTTAAAAGGGAAAAATTCATATTTAAGGTGTATTCTTTACCACAATTCAAAAGTAAAGTAAATAGTTTGAAAATTCAAAAATCATGTATGTATTTAATTAATTAAAAATATTTATTTAATAACGATAATAAAGTCACAGTTTGCGATTAATAGTAACAGATTCATAATTATAAGTTACAGATTTATTTACTTGTCACATATCGTCAAATTTTTCGATCACAGATTATTTCGAGATCACA